>BMAC01000138.1:1218012-1280241 GCA_014905375.1 Phtheirospermum japonicum
AATTGATTACATTTCTTTAGTGTACATCAAGTGGGCCAGAGAGTGTTGTGGGCTTTGTGTAAACAAAGCTCACGCGGGCTCTTGGACTTGGGTTCACCCGTCCGCCTTCGGCGGATCCGAGCCCGGTCCCGGACCCGAACTTCGGACCTCGGTCCTGGGCTCTGGGCTCTGGGATCTGGGACTTGGGACTTGGGTCTTGGGCAATTGGTCCGAATTGGCGGGTCCGATTGAGGTGGTCCGTATGGGGTCTTGGGTCATGGTTCAACCCTGGCTAACTTTTTAGCCACGTGCATTATGGACCCCCGATTCTTTTACGTATGTTTTCAAACTCCTGACCATTCAGGTCAAACGTCAGGCGTCTTAATGATGCATGGAGACGTTACTTTGACCACTCACCTGGCTGCTTCATGCATCTAAACCTGTCCAGGTTCATGCTGGCTTTTGCTGACTGTTGGAATGACTTAATGACGCCTTTATGGATGTCATTAAGCAGGCTGTAACCTTCCCCGCTGGAACCCCTATAAAAGGGTGAGGAGCTCCAACATTTCCATAGTCGAGAAATCACCTAAAAAAGCAGAGAACTCCCAGCATACTTCATTCTCATATTTTTGCACTTTAGTTTTACGTAGCTCAGTTCACTTTCGACCAGTTCGCCGGAGCTCTGGTATATACGGTGCTGTAATACCAGAGACGAAGTCGTTTCATCTTTGGAGACGAATAGCCAGAACCGAAGGGAACTACCGGGGCTATTTCGTCTTGCGGACAGAGTGCTTACTCGACTCGACTTGACTTTTGATTTACTGTTTTCTGTTTTCTATTTTTCCAGTTTTCTCGAGATATTTAGTTACATTCCTGTTTATAACAAAGTGCTCTTGAAAAGAAGGGCATTTAGAGTAGTTGGAGGAATAAGGACAGTAGTCACCTCAAAAGAACGAGCTCTTTTCTTTTAACCCTCAGCCTGAGTAACAGCAGGCTTCCCTCCTCTAATTTTCTATTTTTCATTTTAAGAAGATCCCATAGAAGGGGAGGGCAGCAAAAGGCAACATAAGATTGGCACCTTGAGAAGTTGAAGCATCGAAATCTTCTCCCTTAGAAGAAGTCGGTTCCATGCTAACCGAGGTAAGTCACTGACAAGCTTGAATCTTGAGGAGCGTGCTTTGCATGGTGGTATCTACAAAAAGAGGCAGAGGATAATGTTATACATGTTTTACTAAAACTAGAACAAATGGGATATAGACAAGACAAAAGGCACCAATATCAGCTTCTAAAGAGGATTTCCTATCTGCCCCTCCTGGTACTACTAAAGAAAAATCTTAATGAATGCATGTTTTGGAAAGAATTTTGTTAAATTCTCTCTCGTTAACAACTAAATCTACAAGATGGAGGTCCTTTCCAACCTTTTGGATCCTCGAGGAAGAAACGTGAGTTTTTGGATCTACCAAATGAGGCATCTTGTGAAGAGAATTCAAAAAACTGCGAGAAGAAGAGAACATAAACGCATATTAAAGGTATTGGCGTTTACCTAAAGATGAGTAGAGGATAAAAACTTCGCTTGAGCTCCTGTTAGGAATGTCCATAAAACATGTAAAATTGTTAATGGAGGAAACTCATGGGAAATGAAATAAGAAAGATGCACTAGTTTGAGCGTTGGAGAGGTTCACCGAAAAACCCTTCCGGAATTCTTTTCAAGCCTCCAAAGAAATCAAGTGGTTATATATATAAATATATATATATATAAAACTTATATATATATATATATATATATATATATATATATATATATATATATATATATATATATATATATAACTTATCTCATAATATAAGAGTCTTGATTAATTGGGAAAAGGTTTTGGGGCCTAATTGGTTAAAAAGATATTTGGTCGAATTTAAAATGCCACCCTTATTTCTTGATTTTTTAAAGATGCAAAATCAATAATTAAAATTCTGTTATCAAGTTTTGATGTCAATCCCTTCTCAATCATAATTATGGCTAACTATTTATCCTTTTTAGCTATATGACACTTATGAAGCGTATTTCGCCACTTTTCTGGTATAAATCTAGACCATTTTATCTGAGATAAATTATATTGATAATATCATATTATAGGGGGCTTCTACGGTGCCTTCACGACACCATTCCCCACTTAGTGTGGTGCATTTACAACCAACCTTTTAGGTTTTTTAGATTAAGAGATCTATGGTTGTAAATGCAGGAGGGTGGGGGGCATGGTGCCCTTAAAGGGACCGTAGAGTTTTCCCATATTATAAGCTCTTTTATCAACCTTCTTTCCTTGGGAGGAGGTCTGAAGATCGAGTCTCCTTATGTGCGTGTGTAAGTGTGGTGTGTGTTTATTTCCAGATCAGTTTAAAAAAAATCTATTTCCCGACATGGTTGATCGTAAATATAATTTTACTAATATTGATAACTAAAATGTAATTGACCTAGTATAACACACACTTATAATATTTTATAAGTAACCTTTTTTTATATAAGTAATGCTTTTTCTAGGTAGCATTTTTATAGAAACACTTTTAAGTAAATAATATTTTTTTGATAATACTTATAAATAAGTAGTATTTTTCAAGTAATACTTTTTTGGAGTCACTATTTGTTAACTAATAAAATTATATTTTAAAGCTAATAAAGTTTTTTAGTTGATTTTACTTCTTTTTTAAATCTATTTTCTTATATTTTGCAATATTAGTATATAAATTAAATACTTCAAGTATTAATGCTAAACTATTATATGTGAGATGAAAAGTGTATTTTATGTATTTAGCATTTAATACATGAGATCTTGAGTTTTAATCCTAGTCTTATCTATTTTTCTTGTATTAAAAGTGAAACTATTGAAGGTTATATATTAAATATCACTAGTTTTAGCTAAGAAATAGTATAGTAAAGATGATAAACATGTACCTAGTGATTATCAAAATTCTAAGTTAACAAAACTCTACAAAAGTGTACACACACACACACACACACACACACACACACACATATATATATATATATATATATATATATATACACACACACATATATATAAATTGTACCATAAGTGTTACAATTGAGATTTTATTGTAACACTTGAATATAAAGAATGTTACTTGACTATAGGGAAAATAAATAAATAAATAAATAAATAAAAGAACTATAATATTGTGTACCACCATTACTGTTTGCTATGCAACATCCTTCTATAATTAATTGTCTTCTTATTGTAACCAAGTAAAGAGATTGGTAAAGTAGTTTCTGACGGAGAGGAAAGATTAAAAGAAAAACAAAATTATTTGAAAAATCCCATATCAGTGAAATTGGTATCGGGTAGGTCACTGATTCCATGAAAGATTATCCATATAGATTGCATCTAAACAATAGTACAATGAAAATGTATTTTCAGAACGCACACCTAATCGGACTAGAAGTCACTTATTAAGGGTTTAAAAGTCACACATGTGGAGAAAATACGATCTCATATAAAAGAGACGGATGCTAAAAAATCATAGGAAGAAATAGAGGGTGACGACCAAGAGAGAAACGAGTAATTGAGAGGGAGTATGCTATGATAATTTATGTGTTGTTTTATTTATATATCCGTAGGTTTGCTGTGTGGAGGTCAATTACGTGCAATAACATACTTTTCAAGAAAATATTCATACTCTTAAGAATGAAAAGTCATCCTCAAGCCTGCCAAAAATGCTTGTCAAAAATCTTTTGTAACTGAACTCTTTATGGCCTATTGAAGTATCCATTCTTAATACAAAGAAAATGTCGGCTTTTAGAAAAGATAGTTCCAATGCTTGCTCCAAATGCTTGTCAAAAAACGTTTGTAACTTGAAGAACGGTTAGGGAAGACAAGCAAGATATGGATATAGACAGCACCGGGTGGAAGGCCGGGTATATGGGGACCGTCAAAGAAGTGCGTCGATAAGAAGTCTAAGATCGTCTATACTGATCATGGCATAAACCATGCCTAAACACCCAAAAACTGGTTTTCCCAAAAAAAGTCAATTCAATATGACTTATGATACCTTAAAAATAAATATTATATTATTTTGAAAAGTTTAATTTTCTCACCTTAAAAGTATGAATATTTACTTGTAATTAAATCGTCAATTATGATAACACATTTGATGACCACACAATAGTTTCTTTGTTTATATAGTGGTTTTGGGGAAGGGTTAAAGTAAAATCTGTTAATTCCCATTAATAATATTTATATAGCAATAGTTATTGACTTATCTATAATCACTTCTCTTAAGATTTTAACCTAATAATAATCTAAAATAAAGAGGAATAATGGTTTTTTTTTCTTTGCTATTCTTGTATTTGAGAATCTCATTTTAATTTTTTTCTTTGTTTTAATAGATAATTTTTGATGAATTTACTTTTTCTTTAATTAGTTTGGGTGTTGATACGACACTAAATATTTATATGTACTGTATGTTGGTATTTATGGTAAGCGACCTCATTTCTTGGAAGGAGCATTTCTTCTGAGAGGTGTGCGAGCTGGTTTGTAGAATAGCGACCTGGAGTATGATGATTAGTTCTCATATAGAGTCGCGACCTGTTTTGACTAGCATTCATTGAAATTATGAATTCTGGGTGCTTTTATTAGTTGGGCGCTGTCTGTTAGCTCGGTCATGGGCTTTATAAATATTAGGCCCGAATGGGCTAATATGGATGGTATTGTGAGGTCCCGGCGGACTGTATGGAAAGAATCACAGGCCCAGACCTATTCTGGTAATTTAAGCAAGAGATCTACTATTTATGGGAACTTAGCATACAGGAGATATACAAATTTTAAGTCGGTCACGGTATTTATGGAACTGTGGTAGGAGAAGGAAACCCTGGATTGGGGACACTTCTCTTATCTCTATAAAAGAGGTGCATACCTCTCTTTATTCTTAAGCTGTTTCTTCACGGTTTGAGCTCTCGAAAATATCTCTCGCACTATCTGACTTAAGCATCGGAGGACCTGGCCGTCCACCGCCTCGGCTGAAGGTGTTATTTTGCAGGATCAGTTAGGTCGCCAGGAGGCTTTTTGGAGACTTACCAGGTCGTTGTGACATAATTGGAAGTTGTTCAGGTCGCTGATCTCAGATTTGAGGTTAGTACCCCCTATTCTTGGTAACCAATCATTTTGGTTTTATCAGGTGTATATAACTCTGAGCATTGCAAAACTATTTCACGTGTTCATCAATGCGGACATTGTTTTAGTTGTATTAAATATATGGAGAGACCTTACAATAGATTAATTACAGACTGTGAATGCGAAATCCTAAAGTGATGTATGAATAGAGGCTAATATAGTTTTCTGTAATCCTTGAGTTAATTTCATAACAAGGAAGAGATTTTTTTTTCTAATAAATAAGTTGAGATTGTTTGTGTTTTATTGAATTATTGAGGGCTTACATATTTACTTCTGTATAACTATGACTGAGAGATGCGCGACCATCAGAGCTTAGGCTTGTGCTGTTGTGATTTGATGAATTGGAATGCCTTGGGGAGAATATGCTTAGACAAGGTGGTGGGGCTCATTTTTTTCTTTACTTTTCGTGGATTTTTTGTTGACACACATATATGAGACCTAAACTTAGGCGGCCATAGAGGTATAAACGAATCAAATCGTTCGCGATTTATTCGCTATCCGACTCGATAAATGTTCGCTCAAACTCATTTAGGAAGTCTCGTTTAATAAATGAACAAACTCAAACTTCATGGTATTTGACTCGTTAACTCGTGAGCGGATTCGTTAGTGAGTTATGGAGTAACTTTGTTATTAAACTCGTATAAATTAAAAATATAATATGATTTTAATTTTAATTTTTATACTTGTTTATATGGAAATATAGAAATATATAAAGATTTATTTGTTTACATATTTTAGTAGATGTATTATGTACTAAAAATATTTTATTTTATTTTTGTAATCAAATAAAGAATAATTTACTTAATAATTAATATCTTTTTATCTCTTTTAGGTTCAACCCAAAATAAAATGAAAAATAGAAAATTAGAGGGGCTATAGGTCATGCGAAGGGGGCCAGTCCAAGATCGTACTGTTCCTCTACAAAGACAACAGATGCTCTCCTATCTTTTTGAGTCCATGAGAAGAAGAGTCGATCCTTCTCCCCCATCTCGATGACGTCCAACCTCAAGGACAAATGATTGATTTACCCATTCAAAGAAATTTACGCGAAGGGCTTTCTTTAACAGAATATATTATTTCTTGTTACGACGAGCAAGTTTCTAATCTACCCTTGTGTGATTCCTGTTGAAGCATATACTCTGGGGTGGGTGCAGGGCGGACGATTTTAAAGCAGACTCCCCGTCCTCTTTGCCTACAATTACACCTGAAGATGACTTATAAACTTTATTATGACCGTCCCTCATTGATTACTTTACTAGAAGGAATTCCAAGTACAGAAACTACTTTAACAAAAGGGGTCGAGAACTACATAGATCTGATACCTTCTTACTTACTGACCGCTTTCCCTCTCACATCCTATTTCATGCATTTCAAGAGTTCTCCTTTTGTGCTTCCACCCGGGCTTTTCATTCTGTTTTATAGAGACCCGGGGAGGATTTGATCAAAGACATGTGATCGATACCATTTCTCTGCGAGATTTGAAAATGACCGTCAATACCTCTTTCTCATGTCAAGGCTTTCTTTGAATTTGCAATAATGGGCCAAGAAATCTGTGGTTCCTAACGGAATAGGTAACAAAGCCACCTTGATTTTTACTTTATCTTCCGGCAGTATTCGTATAAAACTACGCCGGATCTTTCGGCGGTGAATTCGTTCCCGGGCCTTGTACACCGCCCGTCACACTATGGGAGTTGGCCATGCCCGAAGTCGATACCTTAACCGCAAGGAGGAGGATGCCGAAGGCACACGAGCCATCGATATATTCGATAAGAAGATCTCGATCTCGACTTAATAAAAATTGAGCAAATTCAAACTTTCTAAAATTCAACTCGATTCGCCTCGTTTACTGCCCTAAAGAGCCACCTCCCTCATTTGCCCCAACAATTATTATAAATAAATGCACCATTCTTCTTCAATTACAAAAGTACAACAACCATTATGTTTCCACTCATTTTCTCGCATCTTTATAAATTCTTAAGTTCTCTCAACTTCTCTATTCGAAATGTACTCTCTTTTAGTTGATATTGGCCAAGAGCTTCGGCAAATTGTTTAAAACTACTATTTTTAATAGCATTAAAAGGAGTTTCGGTTGCACAAACATATTTAGGCAAAAAATTGATGAAAGAAATTGTATTATTGAAATTTTGTTGTCAAAATTTCTTACTTTCACCCATAGAAGCATCATTGACCTAGGTAGGGTTAGCAATTTGATCTGTAGGCCCCACATTTAGGGGCCTCTATTAGTAGTACCACTTTCAATAATGGAAATTTCATCTCCATCTTCTTCATCGATTAGATCATTACGTAGCACAAATATCTTAACATCAATATCTCAAGTTAGCATCTTTATTTCTTTCACCTTGTGTAGACTTTGCAAATTGATCCATCGACCCCACATTTTTGGGTATCTTCTTACGTGTACCACCACCTTCAATGATACAAATTTCATCAATATCTTATTAACTATAGATAATTATTTAGCACCGATACTTTTAGTATCATCTCTCACCATTTTTCCCTTCACGCCTTCTTAGTTTGAATTTCTTCACGACACTAATTTTCTTTTGTTTGGGCATACTTTCAACTCTTATTTGGATAAATAGGATAGTGGATCCATTTTCACATAATATACATTTTATTTTATATTGTTCTTATTATTGTGTATCAGAATGACAATCTCATTCTATATCGTCGAATTCTCCTTAATTGACTGATTTGAAGGAATGATTTGACTCGTTTACTTTCACTAGTTCCTACAAAAATGTAAAACTTTTATGATACAATTGCACTTTGTACAACAATTGGTAATTCGCAATTTGTTACAACTGCACTTTATAAAACAATTGGTAATTCGCAATTTGTTAAAACAGATTTTGATGTTTGGAATTCAAATTTACGTGTCTACTCAAATTACTAAATTACAAATCTAGCCCAAGGGCCCACCCAAAATGAAACGGGCTATAGCGGTTCGCAACGGACCGGACCAAAATAGCCATCCTAGTCTTGCATATATATATGATATAACCCTAATCCCTCTTTACCGACTCTTCGGTTCCCACGTGGGAATTGCTCCTCTCCTCCTCGCTCAGTTGCAGGTACGTATCTCCAATTCTTCATGCACTCCCTTCTAATTTCCGTTCGTTTTTTAGTTCGCGCGCGATTTTATCTTCTGATTCTTCTTCTTCTTCTTCCCTTCTTTTTTTTTTTTTTTTTTTTGGCTTTTACTTCATTGACAACGTAAGCCCTAATTATTCACGTGTTCGGGTTATTTTCCCCAATTTATTACCTTGTTAAATGTCAAGATTTCGCATTACTTCATGGAATGGTTAAATTTGTTATATTTAGTCGATTCTGTTTGTAATCAGAGAATTATTATTTTTTTATTTTTTGTTTTTTGTTTAATTTTTGAGCAGTGTGCATCTAAGACAACTGAAAGATGAGGTTGGAGAAATGCTGGCTCTGTTCTTCTACTGTATATCCTGGGCATGGGATCCAATTTGTTCGTAATGATGCCAAGGTGAGACCTCTTATTGGTCCTATACAATTTATTTGTATGTTTTCAGCTTTTGTCAAAATTAATCTTTGTGGCCATCTGGAGAATATAGTTAATTCCTTACTAGCTGGATAAAGAATTATGTGATACTAGTGCGTGGTTGAAATTCTGATCTTTATTATCATCATATCATGTATCAGACATTGCAACATATTTGATTTTTTTTTTGGATACTGTACATATATTAATTTGATGAAATTGTGTATAACTTGATGTGACAAAGCTATTCGATCATGCTCTTTATTCAAAAGATGATATCTTCTAGGAATGTGATCTGTATCGTTCACATGTTTGCATTTGTAAATTTTGTCTCCTATAAAGGAATTATTTGATGCCTAGTGATTAATTATATTTCATGTGTCAATTAACACGTGTAGTCTTTTTTAACGAGTTTGATTGGCAAATGTCTGAAGCTTTTTTTTTTTTGGTTGGCAAGGTTTGTTCTGTGGGTAAACTCAAAATATTGCTCCTTTAGATTATTTATTGTATTTGATCTCCTTAGAATTTGAATATGCGCAGGTCTTTAAATTTTGTCGATCGAAATGCCACAAAAACTTCAAGATGAAGAGAAATCCCCGTAAAGTACAATGGACCAAGGCTTACAGACTGTTGCACGGAAAGGACATGGCACAGGTAAAAATAAATATCACTTACCCATATTTTGATGTTTTACACGTTTCTCGACAAAAGAATTGGCCGAATCTTACTCTTCCCATAAATTGTAAAGGATGTAACATTTGAGTTTGAGAGGAAGCGGAATAGGCCAGAAAGATATGATCGGAATGTTACAGAGAACACTCTTAAGGCCATTAAGAAGATCGATAAAGTCAGAGTTGATCAGCAGGCTAGACATTATGCCAAGAGGTTTTTTTGTCCTTTCTGATTTGTTACAATTCTGTTATCTTACTTGTTACTTCGTTTTAGTGATTATTGCAAAATTAAACTACCCTTTTTTAAAATTTATTTTTTTCCGAAATGTTAGAAAACAAAATTAAACTACCCATGAGGTTTTGCCTAATTACTGAAGTTATCTATTAAAATTGCAAATACCCACTTAAAGTGTAACAAACATCCCTTGAGGTTTGTTTTATTAATTATTTTTCTGGACTTTTTCATGTTTCTGCTTCAGGTCCATTGAGGTTTGTATGTACTCATAAAATACTCCCTCTTGAGGGTGCATTGTAAAGTTTAAAAAAATATATATATTAAGGGGGTAATTGTGATTTCGAAAGATTGCTGAGCTTTTTTCATAATTAGGCTAAACCTTAGGGGTAGGTTATGTGATTAACCCTTTTGTTTAACATGTATTTACCTGTGTTGTTTGAAACCGGACAGGATGAAGGTAAAGAAGGCCCAGTCGAGAAGAGAATATGACTGGGTTATACCTCCTCGTGTTCTTGAACAAGAGCCCTCACGATTGCTGCCCAAGATCAAGGTTAACGTTTCCCAACAGCAAACGCATGATCATCGCATGGAGGAGTAAAATGGGTTGCTTTGGCATATTGCTATATATGTATATTCAAAAATTACTGATTAACGTTGGTTAGGATCGACAGAAAAGGCTCGACATCGTGTCCTCGCAAATTATCAAGTAGGGTTTCTGATTATGGTGTGATGTTGTTTCTTTATTTTGATAATTTGGTCTGTTTCTTTATTTCTTTTTTTTTTTTTTTTGGAAACGAATTTGGTCTCTTTCTTTGATGAATATTGGTCTTGTAAATTTTATGGACATGGTTCTTAAGTTAATTTGTCAGCATTAGATTTTAGTAGACTGAAATTCTAAAACAGATTGGCAGGTCTGGTGTTGTATTGTTATTATTAGCTTCATGATCAGCATGAAGCTTTATCCTTTTTATGTTCATTTTAAATTTGCAATGGCTGTACAATCATTAAACAAAGTCCAGTTTATGAAATTAGTGTGTTATATTTGCGTTGATGATCAAAGTAGTTTCAATGCTATTAAGTTAAATGGTTGGTTGGTTGAATAATTGATTGGATTGAACTAATGAAAATTGATTAAACTATTTTTATATTTTGCAATGATCGTATGATAAATTAACCAGTACTGTTTAGTTAGATAAAAAGGTAAATAGAGTAGAAGTCCAATCATGTAAACCACACTGAAAGGATATAGAGTTTAATCACCGGCCCATCCCTCCCACTCTTAGATGTGTACTCAAAATAATTCATTGACGACGACGATGATGGTCATTTGACAAAGTCAATAGTATAGTGATTAGACATGTTAATGCCAGATTTGATTAATCAGAAAATCGCCGGTTTCGATTTCGGCAACGGTTCTGATTAACCATTAACCGAAAATTTTGGTTGAAACCGAAATCATGACTAGTTTCCGGAGGTTCGGTTTCGGTTTCGGTTCCGAATTTTAACGAACCGAAACCGTCAGTTAAAACCGTCTGTTAATCAGAAACTAAAAAAAAAATCGGCAGTTAAACCGGCCGATTTCTAATCGTTTGAAATCAACGGGTCGGATGAAATAGTCGTTGGTGATCAACGATCATAAAAACTAGCTGTTGAAGATTGAACCGTCGGTTAACAGAAAAACGGCAGTTTCTAACGACTAGTTTCTCGATTTTTTTAATCCATTTAACCCCCCCCCCCCCCTCTCCAACACTAATTCTCACACCAATTCATCTCTAATATTCTTTTTTTTCTCTTATATTTTCAAGTTTGAAGTTGTTAATTTGTGCAAAAATAGTATCAATAAACTTCTTCTTTTTCTCATTTTAATTATCTTTCGTTTATAATACTATTATGGCAAACTCTTCCCATAGTATTAATACTAATACTATTCGAGAATCTTACTGAGGTTGGACCGAGTTGGAGGTCGAGGTCCTCGATGAGAACCTTCGGCCGTTGTCGGAAATTATGTTCCCGATGAGATAACGCCGGAAGAAATTGAAAACTTATATAATCAAATCAATTTTGGTAAGCATAATCAAACCAATTTCGATGAGGATTTATCCACCTCCAACGAATCTGAACCGCCGATTGACGTTAATCCGGATGAAGATGAGGGAGAAGAGGGTGATAATCGTGATAATACACCGCCTCAAACAAAAGCAAAGGAATACCAATTCCACATCTTCCAATTGCATTTCACAAGAATGAAGATTGATGGTGTACCTCGAGCACAATGCAATTATTGCAAGAGTCACTACACATTCGGTTCCAAAAATAATAGAGGCTAAAGGACGCTCAAAACACACGTGGAGAAGAAGCATCCTGACAAATACGGTGTTGATAGCTCTCAAACACAATTAAACTTCTCGTCTTCATCTACCGCCAGCACCGGGGCCGGTGGTCAAGGTACGAGTTTTAATTTATTTCAATATAGTGAAAGTGGTTATAAAAATTTTCTTGCAAGATTTATTTCCGTTATGGGTTTTTCTTTTAATCATTCGTGATTTGTACATATTTGTGTGTGATTTTCATATATTTTTATATCGTGTCTTGTGTGCTTTAGTCGGGTTTTAGTCGTATTTTGTCTCGTTTTTCATTTTTTTTTTCATAGCTTTTGTCGTCTTTTTAGTAGTTTTCGTATATCTTTCTTACTATCTGTAGATTTTTATTTTGTTTTGAACCCCTCAGGGTTTGACAACCCAAGAATGTTCTCCATTTTCTCTTCATTTTATTCATTCAAATATTCAGCTTTTATTTTTTAATAGGATATGAATTCTTGATCATTGCTCGGATGTAGGACAACCCAAGAATGTTCTCCATTTTCTCTTCAATTCGTGTATTTACTCGTTTGAACGATTAAACTCTGTAACTTTTTATTATTAAGCTTTCATTTCATTTCTTTTATTATTCCAATTTCTTGTTTGCTTTGATTATGAATTTTCTTGTGGGTTTGTGATGTTCTTGATTCGTAGTTTTGTTTCTTGCATTTCTCATGGTTTTATGTTATATAATTGTTAGGAATTCATATGATAATAAATATTGTTATTCAAATTTTATTTTTCCATTGTTGCTTTCGTTCAAACTTTTTATCTTTAATCATGTTTATGCTTATTTTATATTTATATTATTGGATTTCTCGATGATTGTTAGTTAGAATTTATGGGTCTAGTAACCAGATAATTCTAAAACTATCAATTGGTATTGTTGGGTGTTTAATTTATAAGTTAGGATTGGAAACCCCAACTCGTAGACTAAGTGTTCGATCAAATGCCAATTGATCGTGGGGATGATTCTAGAAACCTAGACCATCATTTCATTAATCTATTCAAAGTTATCAATTTTATTTCTCATCATTTAAATCACCGTCTTGGATATTACAACTTTAAAAATGAAAATTTGATCGCGTGTCTAGCGTAGTCTTTTTTCTTGTATTCTCATTCGTGATTCAAACAAGAGGATTGCTTTCAATTAGTCTTTCTAGAGGGATTCGACTCGAGTCAAACTTATCACTTACAATTGCTCCGTTCTCTTGCAGACAAACTTTTCTAAAATAAAAAGTAAATGTAAAAATTTTGATTCAATGCACATATTAGTCATTATGAAAATTTTACTTGAGGTGCATTTAATACATCTAGCACTAGGATTTCACGAAATAAGATTACTCGTGATATTGAAAAAATGGTTGGTGAATACGGATTCAATCATAATAATAATTATATGAGAATTACATATCATTTGATTGATAATTCTTAAACTTTGCAAAAACGTTTGATTGCGTATAGAGAGTTTAATAGTTCGCATATCGTGGTGAATATTACGAGCAAAATATCCGCTATTTTATCCGTGTATCATTTAGGTAGCAAAAAATTTTCAATTTCATTTGATAATGCATCCGCTAATACTGCTAGTAAATCTAAAAGCTTTTTGTTGTAATTTTTTTTATGTTTAATGCATTTATCATATTTTGAATTTATGTGTACAAGATGGTTTAACTACTTTTAAATATAAAATTGCTTCGATTAGGAGTGTGGTATTTCATATTGCAAAACATGTTTCGGTTGCAAGAAAATGGCGAAAATATTGCCAAAATAATGATTTGCATCCAAAAAAGTTTTCAATTGATGTGTCAAATCGTTGGAACTTGACTTATAAATTGTTTAATGATTCTTTTGAACATATAGAAGCATTGTTTGCATTTTTTTCTAATCAAAATATAGATTTCATTTTATTTCCCAATGCGTAGGATGATTGTTATAATATGATGTCCCTTTAAAGAAAAAATTAACGATGCTACCGTGACTTTGTCCGGTGTTTATTATCCTACCTCTCCACTACTTCTTGGCCAATATATTCAAATTGTACTTATTAGTAATTCATTACTCGATTCGCCTGAATTGGATGATTGTATTGCTAGTATGTTGAGCAAATGCGTCAAATATTTTCTATACATTCTCGATATTCTTTTTCTTCAAAGAGTTTTACCCGGATTATCGGGTCGAGGGTTTAGAAAAGTTGCTTACAGTTTATTATGAAGCATTAGGATCTTTTTCACAAAATTCAAACATTAAGATTGCTAGCCCTTATAGTTGTGCTCACCAAAGCAAAGCAATCTTTATTTTCTCTTTTTAATGCATACAATTTCTAGTGGTATTAATGTGTCACCTTCCCCCACCACTACTTGTAACGTAAGACCATTATTCAACGACCCTCGACAAGCTCTAGCCCATATATGAGGTTGATTGAGGATACTAAGATAAAATGGCAAAGGGCTAGCGCTAGTCGAAAAAAGGAATAGAAACTTATTTAGAGGCATTTGAATCTTGAAGTATTCCAAAAAAGTCCAATGGTACTAACGATCTTGTGCAGTTTTGGTCGAAAGTGGCAACTTTTTTTTCCTACACTCTCTAAGATTTTCAAGGAGGTTCTCACCGTTCTTGTTCAACAGTTTCTGTTGAACAAGCCTTTAGTATGGGAGGCTTTGTGTTAGATGATCGTCGGTCTAACTTATTTCCCAAAAATCTTGAAAATCAAATGTTAATGAATGATTGGGTCAAGACTGAAAAATAAGAACAAGAACTACAAACGGATGAAGGTGAAGAGAGCGACCATTACGATAAGCAACAACAACGATAGCAATGAATGAACGAAGACGAGCCTCCTCCACTATCCACATAGGTAAGTAAGGTAAAAATAAGAACTACATGGACTTTGATTCCTCTACGAGTATACGTACGCAAGTTAATTCCAATACTAAAAGTTCAAAATTTTTATTTTAATTTCTAATATTAGAATTAAAATCAAGTCTTTTTTTTTTTTTAATTTAACTCTTTTTTTTTTAAATATAAAAGAAAATCGAACTACTTGGACTTTGATTCTTGTAAGAGGATACGTAGGCAAGTTAATTTTAATACTGAATATTAAAAAATTTAATTTTAAGTACCAAGTCCTTTATTTTTTTAAAACTCTATACTTAAAAAGTTCAATTATTCAAATTTTAATTTAGTTCTCATTTATTTATTTCCTTTTTTCATTCATTTAAAAAAAAGGAAAAAAATCACCGATTTCAAGAAAAGCTGGCGGTTTCAAACCGAATTGAAAACTGTTGTAAACCAAAACCTGAATCGGTTCTCCGCCGGTTCGGTTTCGGTTTAGTTTTGGTCGAATGTAACCGTTTTGACATCTCTAATCATGGTTCATCGATCCTTGAATGACGATTTTCAAAATCAATCGTAGTGGTGGATAGATTGAGAAAAGAGTTTTGATTTGATATAATAACTTTCCACGGTGGAGGTGGCAATGTGTATGGAACATTTTTTTTAATTGCTATAACATATTTTGTCTTACTAAGAGTATTGTAATCTTTTAAGAAAAAAATTATTTTTATTCATTATATTAATCACTTTTCAAAAATTATAAGTGATATTGATCAATATCAAACTACGTCTACTAGGTTAATAAATTTATTAAAAAAGTTTCAAGAAAGTTCAATTGAGTTTTTTTTACCGGCGTGACGTGATTCTGGCATTTTCTATCATTTTTTTGAATCACATCACATCATCAAAAAAGCCTGATCAAGTTCTTTTTTGAACATATTTTATGAATTAGCCAACTTCAAAATTGTGTTTTAACCCTAGCCAATATCATGAGCCTTTTTTTTGCAAAGTGATCAAGACCAAAAATAAGTTTTTTTTCCTAATCTCTTATATAATAAACCAAAGTTTGATTTAACCAGTATTGACTTATAACTAATTATCCAGAGAAATTGATGAACAAAGTTCGCAGCCGTACTTGGTTAACTTTTTGGAGGATTTTTTTTTACATATTTTCACTCGGAAAGCTTCATTAGATTGTTTGGCATGAACTCCAAATAAGCTCAAGTTTCTAATAAATTCTTAAATTATTGAAAGAAAAAAAATTCTTATCCTTTTATATTAAAATAAATAATTTACTTTATAAACTAACATATTATTACAACTAGTATTACACGTGTGCGTTACACGGGGGAATAACTTGAAGGTGTAAGGAACCACTCTTTTAAATATTATTCTTATATTGAATGATTTATAATAAATAAATAAATAAGTGATTATACTTAACACAATAAATATTAAACCAAAGTAGAATAAGGCAAAAGTTAAAATAATAAAATTTTAAAAATAAAGAATTACATTATATAGAAAATGGTAAATAAAAAAAATACTAATATGAATATTGGAATTTACGAATTATTAAATACTTCATTGTACACAACATTTGTATTTTTTTCTATGTTTGTTACCATCATTGCAAATCAAAAAAGTTAAACCCTTTCGAATGGTCACTCTTGATATTGCAACATACGGTTGATCATAACTGAAAGCTGGGTTTTCAAAATAGGCCTTGGCCTTGAATTTTATTAGTTATCATTGCATAGACACGATAGCAGGAAATTGTCATTAAAACATAAAAGGCAACATGGGATCCGATGGTGTTACGGTCGAGATGAGTACTAATTCACCTACATTGTTTCCTTGAAGAATTCCAAAACATGATCACTCAATTTTGTAACAACCAATGTACAAATCAATTGAATGATCAATATTTCTTAACAACATGATTGGAGTACCAACTTTCAATTGTAGCTCATGATCGGAAACCCAGAACACTTGATTGTGTTTAAAAACTCAGGTGAGTGGACATTCTGCATAACTTCAGCATTTGCATCAGATTTGTGCGTAATATATGAGCTCAAATATACCTTATATTCTTCTTCATTCAATGAAGTCATACATTCATTAATTAAATTGACTACATCAAGTGTTGGTGCAAGAATATCTCGGCCCTCCAAATAAACTACACATTCAACATTTGTTCTAAATTGTGGATATGTGCTAGCTACAATCGATGCAATGGGATCATCATTATCTAAAAACAATAGATTCTCTGGGATATCGATTTGAACAATGCCATCATTGGATCCTCAAAATATCCCATCTCCAATGTTATTTATCTGCTGATAAAACTCTTTCAATTCAAATGAATTGGGATATCAATCCCAGGATCGTGCAATGTCCTCACAAGTGGGAAGAATTGATGATTGCATGTACAATGTCTTGCATAATACCTATAAAAATTCTCATGAGAATTTGACAAAAGTCTCCACCAAGTACCATAATTTTATCTCAGAATGCAATATCTCTAAACTCATAATTCTTGAATCTCATTATATATTTCAATATTTTGTCTAAAGTTTCAAAAAAATGTCTATGCATATCGGAGTTTTGTCCCAAATTATCAGTTGTTCATGCACCATTAATTCCACACGGGGGGTCCCTTGGAAAATCGTACATGATGATTCATTATGGAGATTGAATAGAACTTTAAATCTAGAATGACTGGTTATTCTTTTTGGAAGAGGAGAGAAGTTATGCTGCTATATGTTACATTTAATATAATATAATTATACTATTAGATCTCACGACTGCAGAAAGAGTCCTCCAGATAAAAGTTTTGTCAGCTCCTCCATATCAATAAACAGATAATAAGCCCCCATTTGTCAAACGAACAGATTTCATGACCTCGTCATACACATGTTTTGTTTTGTTTTTTTTATCTTTATTCTGATTTTGAAAGAATTTAACGTGCTCTTCAATGAGGGCATCACATTCATAGTCCAATCCCTTAGAGATAAATCATTGAAAGAAATATTATAGTCGACTTCAATTGGAATTGCATTAGAGGAAAATCATTGAAGCTCTTCTCTATGCTCTGAAATAACTTGTCCACTTCCACCAAGCAAGGTTTTGAATTTCTGTATCACTCATTTCCAAATATGTACAAAAAATGTGAAGATTTTGTACTTAAACTAATTTTTATGAGACAATATACAAAAGAATACTATCAACAAATTATGGATATAATGAAAAATTAGTAATTAATACTTTGTTATTTCTCAACTTTCGTTGTTTGTATAAATGTCATCGGGCAATATGTCAATTTTCCCAAACTTTTTCTGGTCGAGCTATACATTTGGATGCAAGCAATGTCATGAATATGGACCTAATAGAATGTGCAGATCCCCAACAACTTACCTCTTCAATGCCATCAATATATTCCCTATCATCATCCAATAGACAAACTGAGTAGCACGCATCATGATATGTATCATGTTGCATGTCTTACACTTTTTTAAATCGTCATCACTTTGTGCTCCTTGAACAACATTGGGGAGGAATTGAGAATGGTTATCACCAGGACCCGAAGGAACATAATATACCCAAATAATCTGCTATATATGCCACTCATTTATTTTTTAGTTACAAACAAAATGTTGAAGAAACTCAGAATAAAACAAATTGCGAGTTTCAGGATATTTCTTGTTAGCCTCAAATCAACCCAAAAATATTGTATGAAGTGTTGACTGACATTTCATCATATCTTCCATGAATCATTATCATTATATAGTACTCTTTGCCCCCTGGAAGATAAAAACTCAAGCGTAGGACGAAAGGATTATTATACTTAATTTCATAGCTAAAGATTCTCCAAGTCGTTTCACATGAAGAAACATAACATTGCGTGCTTCAAGATATTTATTGAGTATTGAATAACATTATTATCTATTACTGATAAACATGGAAAACTAATATTGTTCCATTTGACAATATTCTTAACACGTTTTATTTAAAAATGATTTTGTCAATTTCTCGTACAAACTAACATGAAGCTGTCATGTTTATTGAGTTGTCATTCGATATATCACTAACCGTGAAACAAAAGTAATTCATTATGCTGATAAATGATATTATATCAATTCAAATAAAAGAAATTGAATAACAACAAAGAAATTGAATATAATATTTAAATAAGTTATATATTTATCTCACCAAATAACAAAATAATTAACGGTTTATTTTAACAAATAATTGTAAAATAAACTTATGTGTTTTATTATATAACAACTTAAATATTTAACAAATATTTATCAGAGAATTTGTAAGAAATAAATGATCAATTTGAAGCACAATAAGTTTATTAACTTAAATATGAAATGCAAGTCATAATTTATATGTTTCAATTAAATAAGTATAAATAAACAAACCACTATAAATAAAACATGAATAAGATTGAATATAAAATTTATAGACAAATTGTTTAATGACTATAAACAAATATGAGTATAAAAATTGGGATATACAATGTATTGATAAAGAGTTATTAACATTCAAATGCATTGTATTATTATTATTATTTTATAAATTATAAAGATACGAATATTATAGTCATGACTAATGTTCGATAATTATCGTTTGTTGCCAATAATCATAGAGTTGGTGATTTTCTTTATTTAATTATAGATGAATGGAAATTGAATTCATTTATAAAAGAATGAAAAATATTTTAATTTATAGTAGTAACCATAGTGTGTGTGTGTGCGCGCGCATGTGTGTGTGTGTATGCATGTGTGTGTGTGTGTGTGTGTAAAATAGTAATAAATAAAACTAATTAATTATTGCATGAAATTGAAAGAAATTTGATTGATAAATTGATGTACAAAATGGATGAGGAATTGAAGAAATAAAATGTGCTAAAGACATTTCCAAAAATTTATAAGTTTAATTGATATGATTATATCAATTATAATATATTGTTAAATGGATTTATCTTGTATAATACTATTGGGTTGTATATAAGGGAAAGAGATACATGATTGAAAATATTCAAATATCTTTAGGGTTGAATATAATAAAATTTTAGTCTTTATATTGGATATTATTACGTCAAAGATGTTAATTATCTCCCTAAATTAAATATGTTTTGATTGATTAAACTATATTCAAGATTCTTGCGACTAATTGTTAGAGTAACCCAAACAACTCTCAAAATACTATTACTGAAAATAAATATAAAAGAATATCTAATAATAGAGTGTGCTAAAATACAAAAATAACTATTTCGTTTTTTTAATGCTAACTGTTAAAGTACATGGAGAATTTAAAAACCCAAATAAAAAAGAAACTTACACTCAAAGTTTGATTGTTCTTCGAGATTAGGTGACAAAAATAAGTTTAATAGATTAAATGACTTATGGATCTTCAATAAACGTGTGGTGTGGATCTTACTTAGTCTATAAATCACGATATTAAACTTGTTTATTTATATCGTGATAAACATGAGATATTGTATTGATTATCATATTATATATTTTACCATATTAAATGACACCAGTTAATTTGATTAACATGACCTCACTTAAAAAACAATATTTTAGGAAGCTTGAATGATAGAGATTATGTACTTGCCACGTAATTGAAGAAAGATTGAATGATAAATTGATGCACAAAATATAGGAACAATTGAAACAATTAAACTTACTAAAGATTTTTTCAAAAATTTATGAGTTTAATTGATATTATTAAATTAATTATAATATTATGTTATATGATTTATCATATCATATTTTTTCCATGTTAATAGTTATCAATTATTTTAATTTATATTAATTAACTTTTAAATTACCAATTTTTTATTTGCAATCAATGTAATAATATATCAATCTCATTTATTGTAGTGTAATGACAAAAATAATTTAATTTAAATAATATTTAAAATTCTATTTATGTTTTTTTTACTGTAGTTAGAATGTTTAATACGCTTTCATAATCCTCTACATTGTCAATGTCTCATACAATTTTTGATTCATAACCATCTACATTACATTTTGACGAAAAATGTAAATTAATATATAATAATATTCAATTTTATACATAAATTACATATTATTAAATATTTCATCTAAATCTATATATATAAATCAATATCCAATAATAACTATATTACTTGATTAGCTCTCTCTCTCTCTCTCTCTCTCTCTCTCTCTCTCTCTATCTATCTATCTATCTATCTATCTATATATATATATATATATATATATATATATATATATATATAATATATATATATATATATATATATATATATATAGGTTGGGTTCAAATGAGAACCGTCATTATATGTGGAACCTAGGGACTCATCTTGACCATTAGATTGGATAATTTTGATGGTTGAGATCATGACATGTCAGCATGGTAATAATGTAAAAAAATGCATTAATTAATTAAAAAGAGTATTTTGGACATATATCAACGTTTACAAAGAGCACTACATTGTTCTTTAGAAAGCACAATAGATTAAGAAAAAAAACACTACGATTGTATACAAAAAGTATCGCAAATTTCGTCTATAAACTGCAAATTCAAAATTTTGAAATAAAACTCAAATCTTCAACAAACCATAACTTTTTCAATTTTTATTCGTTTTTGAATGAAATATATATATCAAATTAATCACATTCTCAAGATCTACAATTTAAGATACATATTGCATGTTTTAAAACGTAATATATATATATATATATATATATATATATATATATATATATATATATATATATATATATATATATATATAATTAAATTAAAAAAGCTGGATAGTAAATGCAACGCACATGACTGATTTTAGCAATACAGTACTGTATAAAAAGCACAATGAATATGGACATAATTGCAATGTGCAATATTTGTAGTGCTTTTTCTTATATTGTTACGGTGCTTTTGTACTACACTAAACACTGCTTTTTTTGAATGAAAAAATAATCGGCCAACATCGCCGCCGAGTTTCACCATCGCAGCCATCCAAATCAACCCCGACAATCCAAATCGTCTGTCACCCAGAACTGCCAAACCTCCACCACCAGTCACACAACCTAACCGCTGCCAAGTTCCAGTCACCAACGCCAAAACCTTTTGCGTACCCAAACACCTGCACCGAGCCACCATTACCAGCCCCACTCCAAATGAATTCCCGGCCGAGCCACCACTTACCAGGCCCAAATATAATTGAAAAAGCTTTGAATTAAATTAAATTTAAGCAATAGTAAAAAATCAAAGCTTACTCACCTGCCCCTCGCCTTAATTATCCCATCAAAGCTAAAATCAGTTGCAGTAGCAATAAAAACAAAGCACTGTTTTTACAGCAGAAATACATAAGAGCAATTCTTTATCATCAACATCATTATTCTACTTTTTTACTTTGTGCCTCAATCAATCAAAGCTAACTCACCTGCCCCTCGCCGAGCCACCACTTACTAGCCCCTGTCCAAACCCAAACAGCCACAGCTCAGGCCATCGGCCGAACCACCAATCACCGGAGGCAACCCCACGATCTCAACACCGCCGCCGTCTAATTCAGCCGCGGCCAATCGGCCGATCTCGATTGGTTAACCCCAGCAACCTCCATCGATATAACTGTCCCCACCAACCACCATCGCAATTCAGCCGAAGGGGGAGAGGAGGTCTCCGCGTCCACGTTATCGCCTACGCCGCCGATTGCCCGTTACCCGAGTTGCCACCGCCAACGCCACCCGTAGTTGCGACGGGTTGCTGCCGCTGACAATCGAAGGAGAAGGATTGGAGAAGAAAGATTGCCCGGGCCTAGGGAAATCGCCCACGCGTTGCCGTCACCAGGAACCACCTTCCATAACCAGTTCGTCACCGTCGGAGAAGGGGTATGATTCGCGGCCGATTTGGGGAAGAGATAGGGATGAGCGGCCGATTTGGGAGAGAGAGTGAGAGATAGGATTTTGGGGTAGAGACGGGGTTTGAGATTTAATTTGATTAAGAGAATTATGTAAATTTACATAAACACCCTTTACTACCATATAATTAATTTAATGAAATAAAAAAAATAGAAAAAATCTGGTCCACACATATTATTAGATCTAAGGCCAGGATGAGTCCCTAGGTTCACATATAATGACGGGGTTCTCATTTGAACTCAATTATATATATATATATATTGGGACTTTTACCGTGTAGTCACTGTATGGTACTTCTACTCCAATTGACCGATAGATTCATATTATGCGAGATTTGGCAAAAAGTAATATTCATTAAAACTAGTGAAAGAATAATATTGCAAATGGTACACACAAGTCGTAACATCATTTGTTCTAATTATAGTAAGACTGGTTTTTACAAAAAAAAAAATTCTCAAGTATTTTTACTCGGGAGTCACAAAATTAATTGTAAAATATAACAAAATACCCTAAATTTGATAGGAAAACTCATAAAAATTTGAGTTTGTAATTATGTAAAATATACAACATCCGTGTGCCACATGTGAATATGTGATATAAAAAATTAAAATATATAAGGCACTTATAATTATATTAAGAAAGTCATATATCTAACTTGTAATATTTGTAATATTATTTTATTATTATTATCTCTTTTTCCCCATTTTTTATGCGTAAGACACTTATTTGTTCATATGATATATAACTTTTGTATCAATGCATTATATTGGGATTAGGCAAGGAGATTTAAAGAATATATATATACATATATATATATATATATATATATATATATATATATAACCCGTCATTATATGTGAACCTAGGGACTCATCTTGACCATTAGATTGGATAATCTTGGTGGTTGAGATCATGACATGTCAGCATGGTAATAATGTAAAAAATGCATTAATTAATTAAAAATGGTATTTTTGGACATATATCTACGTTTATAAAGGGCACTACATTGTTCTTTAGAAAGCACAATAGATTAAGAAAAAAACACTACGATTGTATACAAAAAGAATCGCAAAATTCATATATAAACTGCAAATTCAAAAATTTGAAATGAAACTCAAATCTTCAACAAACCATAACTTTTTCAAATTTTATTCGTTTTGAATGAAATATATATCAAATTAATCACATTCTCAAGATCTACAATTTAAGATACATATTGCATGTTTTAAAATGTAATATATATATATATATATATATATAATATATATATATATAATTAAATTAAAAAAACTGGAGTGATTTTAGCACTACAGTACTGTGTAAAAAGCACAATGAACCTGGACATATAATTGCACTGTGTAATATTAGATCTAAGGCCAGGATTAGTCCCTAGGTTCACATATAATGACGGAGTTCTCATTTGAACTCAATCATATATATATATATATATATATATATATATATAATACACACGCGGGAATATTGTTATTAAACATGAGAAATTTTTTGCTTATTATTATAATTATTTTGTTATCACTTTTCATATATTCCTTATTCTTGTAAAATTATTGAACGAAGTCTTTTTGTTTATTATATTTATAATTTTCTTGTTTTTTATGTATAATATTTTTATACTTTCAATCATGTTTATATTATTAAATTAATTTTCAATCACCACTTTATTCATCTATTTTGCCGAACACTAATTTAAAATTATCTATCAATTACGAACTATCAGTTCTCAACTTTCAACCAAATCAATAATAATAACAATAATAATAATAACAACAATGATAATAATAATGGGCTTGTTGTTAGGATTGTAAAATTGGGCTTATGTACAAAATATCTTAGCCCAAAAGATATAAATGAGCCCAAATGGATATATAAAAACGTGATTAGGGTTTCCAACGCTGCACAGCATACCACTCGCTCGTCAGTTGTCGCCTCTCCTGCAGAAACAGTGAACTAAACGAACAAGAGAAATGGGTAAAAGATGCATTTATTCGCATAAAATCATGTTAATTTGTTCCTGGTGTTGATGCGTATACTGATTGTTGTACCTTTTTTTTTTTTTTTTTTTCTGTAGCTCGGATCAAGGTGCACGAGCTCCGGCAAAAGAGCAAGACGGATCTGTTGGCGCAGTTAAAGGAGCTGAAGGCGGAGCTGTCGTTGTTGCGCGTGGCCAAGGTCACCGGCGGCGCACCCAACAAGCTCTCCAAAATCAAGGTGGTTAGGCTGTCGATTGCGCAGGTGCTCACCGTCATCTCGCAGAAGCAGAAGGCCGCTCTGAGAGAAGCGTACAAGAACAAGAAGTATTTGCCGCTCGATCTCCGCCCTAAGAAGACCCGAGCCATCCGCCGCCGCCTCACCAAGCACCAGGTATTATTTGTTTTTATTTTACAATTCTTTTTTGAATTATGAAAATGAGACTTCTTTTTTTTAAATTTATTTGTTATTTCATTTAGTTTTGACTACCCTGCTGCGACATTTGTGTATATATGTATGTACTTAAATTTAATTAAGTAGGATGAGGATTGTTCTTGTTTTCAGCTTATAGTCTAGTATCATCTGTGCCTTGTTTGGTTTGATATCAATTTCTTATAATCAGAGATTGAATTATGTAAAAGAATGAAAGGGTGAATGATAACTGTAACTTTAGGATTAACTGAAGAGATTCTGATCCTGTAATGGTCGAATTCACCTGTGATTTGTGATGCTGTGGCTTGAGATGTTTCTTGCTATTCCATACCATAGGATCACATGAACAGCTTCTTTAATTGCATTTTGTGTCAACTGTTATTAACATTTTCGAAAGGGTTAGAGTAATGTAAGCTATGGTATGCCTTTTAGATTCCTCTGTAAGAGTTGGGAAAATAAACTTCTTGGTATGTTTTTACTCTGTACCACCAAATCTTTATTTTTCTTAATACTATCTTTTGTGGGTGTTGCTCTTCTTACACCATTTGCCGAGGACGTGCTAAGAAAAAGTATTATATGAATGCATTTAATCCTTTTTTATTACATACCCACAATAATATGTTTCTTGAATTTATTTTTAAAAGTAATTGCAAATAAATTAATTTCAAATGACAATACATTTTTTCAAATAGATACGAAATAATCAATTCAGTTTTGTAGATGAGTAATACTGAAAACGAAAGATCAGATACTGGAAATGTGTAAGACAATGCTAAGTATAGATTTCAATAAAAATATTATCACTAGACAGAATCTCAATGGAATAATCCGTCGGCATGGTCTCCAGTCACCATAGTGTGAAACCAGAAAAGCTCGTGTTTTGTTAAGATTAGGTGTTAAAAGGGTAAAAATACACCTTTTTTGCGTGCAGTCCTTAGATGTGTAATTGCTTAATATACCGTATATGTATTGTACTCGGTTTTGATTTGTTTCTGCTACCATTTTCAGGCATCTTTGAAGACCGAAAAGCAGAAGAAGAAAGAAATGTACTTCCCGTTGAGGAAATATGCTATTAAAGTTTAAGTTTTTGTTTCGGAGTTCTGATCTTGGAGGGTATTGAAATTTTGTGTGCAATTCAGTTTTTAAATTTCGAGTTTAGTTCAGGTATCAAAACTAGAAGACTTGGGAACCATTGATCTATTTGTACGATCAGCCAAATTATGTTATGTTTATGTTGTATCCCTGCTTGACATTTCGTGGTTCAGTGACACATGGTTGTTTCTGTCTGTTTCTGATACCTTGTTCATTTTCTTATACTTATTAGTAGGGGTGGGGGCAAGGTGTGGTATGGTTTTTTTTTTAATTTATAATATCTGTTTAAAACCGAATTGCTTATGCAGTTAGGTTAATTAATAGTTTAATGTTAAAATCATGTTTTTTTTAAGTAAAATTAAGTGTTCGATTTTGCAAGGTTTAAGGCGATTTTGGTCAATCAAATACTTGGTTGAGGTTAAAGCTATTTCGACTACTTTTTTAAAAAAAAATGTACAAAAAATATTGTTCTAGAGTAAGATAAGTTTCTAAATAGGATGTATTTTGTATTATATTTGTTCAACAAATAACATTCACGTACATTTTTATAGTATGTAACTTGAATGCTAAACATAATAAAGTTTTGCAGGATTTATTTTAAACACGTAAAATGCAGTTTATTTGGATTTCGAAATGCAAATTTAAGTATATTGTTAACTGGATACTAATTAAAAATAGTTTAATTATTAAAATTATGAGGGTACTCAGAAGGTCCGAGGTGAATGAGAGGTTTGACTTTAATTTAAAAAATTAACTAGTCAAATTGAGTTGTATGGTAAATACACATTAGAAGTTGCTTTTTTTGGAAAAAAAAAAAAAAACTAGTTTGCAAAAAACTCTATATAGGAGCTTTTTGAAGAGAAGTTTGTAATATGAGTAGAAATGATAATTTGTACTCAAATTGTAGTGTGTGTATATATATACACACACAAATACAAAAATTATATACAACTAGTAGCAGTAACTATCCAAATTAAATTTAATATATTCAAAGATTTGCAAGTTAAGAAACTTTTATATATAATAACTTTTAATTAATGTCTATATTTATTTTCCGTAAATGCTATTTTAATTATTTAATATATTATACATCTATACTATTGATAAAAATACGCCCAACAATAAATTGTGTTAAGTTCTTTTTTGTTATTTAAACAATTAAATAACTATCGACTCAAAATTTTACTACACACTTTTATACAAACAACTAATATAAATGGTCAAACCAGCTAACATGATCACCTATCAACTAATTGCCAAACAGGGCCTATATAAAGAGTGTGGTTTACTTTCAAAACAAAAACACAACAAGAAAAGTGATGAGGTTTTCATTCAATATTTTAAATACTATACACGGTGCAGTTTGTAAAAATTTATAATCACCCTTAGTTGTAGATGTGATTCCTGGTACACTGAACTAATTCCTGCGCATATTATCCAGATTGTTAAATGCATTATCTTTTCCATGTTTGCCATATTGATTTTGTTGCACCATGAAAATTAGGGGCTCAAAATTGTGTGTGAAGACCTATATCTACTAACTAAAATTACTCCATGCACATATTGGGTGGCATCGATCTCAACATCTGATATTGTACGTTACCATTTACTGGTTTAAATAACGTGTATAACTTCGACTTGTATCTGATGGTTTATTTATCACTGCACAAGACCAAAAAAAAACCCAAAAAACATGCAACTCAGATTATGATGATACAGACTCCAAAAGTGATAAGACAGGCACAATTTCATTCTGTTGTAGCTATTTCACAAGATTGGATCAGTTTATACAAAATCATACATTTAATCAGTAATGACTAATATTAGATCAATAGAGATTTTATATTTGAAAGCAGATTATTGTGGAAAGGATCTTCGATGTGCTCAAGAAGGTTTTGTACAGGGCCCTTACCGGTCAGAGCAGCTTGAATATAAAAGCCTAACCAGGCCACCATAGCTAGGCGCCCGTTTTTAATCTCTTTCACCTTTAGTTCCTCAAAACCCGAGGGATCTTTAGAGAGATTCAAGGGATCGAAAAGCGCACCTCCTGGATAATTGATGTCGCCGGGCAAGTAGATTCCTAAAGGCTCTAGAGCCTCAATACCACAATATCGCGCATATTCTGGACCAACCTGCTCACAATAAGCTAAGGTCAAAATGATCGACAAATACAGATTATAAGGGGAAAGTGTATGATTACCATCAGAAGGGCTTGACAGATGGCTATGATTACCACGCCTTGACTTCCAGCCACATGGAAACCCGGAATGCCGAGGTAGTCTAGTGTATCACCCTGGTGAAATCGTTGTTTGATATTTTATAAGATTTTAAGCAATCAAAGGGAATTTATGAAGCTTTTTAAATTACATTATTATGGTATTAAACCACATTATTCTTCCTTTGACTAGGCATAACAAACTAACCTTAAGCTTTGAGTATCCTACTCGCCACCAAACGGGTTCCACAAAATGGAAAGCTCCTATTAGGTCTAATATTTCGGGAATTAAAGCACCAAGGGCGGCAAGCATAGCCCACCTTGCATGAAGTATTTCGAAACTGCATAATAATACGGATTTTACAAATAAGTGATTTTTTTGATTTTTTTTAAATATCTATTCACGCTAAGATAAGAGGTGTGCTCACTTAAACAATTTCTGCAAGGCCACAGGATCCCGACTTAAACCTGCAATATCAAAACCATAATCCCCAGGCAGTTCACCGGTGAGATAGGCAGGATAGTCATATGAGATCGGGCCTAGCCATCGAGGCCGATCCTCCCCATACCACATACTGGAAAACCAGAGAATTTAATTTCGAGATGCATATGTACATAAATATATACTCCCTCCATCCACAAAAGATAGGCGGGTAACAAAAACACATATTTCTCCTACTTTAACCTTAACTTTTTATATTTCAATAAATAAAGTAACTTTTAAAAAGAAAATATGTCCATCTTTTATGGAAGGACGAAAATGGAAAACATGAGGAAAATATTTTTGCTGTCTCAGAGCCGAGAAATTAAAAAATCATGTGCAGACGTTACTGAGAAAAATATATGTTGGTATTCCAATTCAAAATTAAAGCTATAATAAAATGGCGTGAAATTTTGGGGAAGAAAATGTCGCCCCTTAATTCAAAACCCAAATTTAGTAGTAATAGACAGAATCCAATTCATTCGAAGACAAAAACAAAATACGCAATTGATCACTTTTCCCATAGCTTAAACGCTAGTAAAGAATTGAGAAAGGTAAAAAAAGAGGTGAGAAACAGCATTTTTAATAATAATAATAATAATTATTATTATTATTATTTAATTTACCTCTCTGTTCGTGCCCTGTCGGCGAGTGCCTTCAATTTTGAAGAGTTGTCCATATAAAGCTTCTTCTTCTCCTCCATTCGCCTCTGGAGCGCCTCGCCGAGTGGACTGTTAGCGATGGCTTTCACCGCCGTAAATGGAATCGCCGAGAATACCAAAACTCCGGCAACCTTGAGAAGAAAAAAAACACCGATATCAACCGGAAGGCAGAGTCGCAGAGAGAGAGAGAGAGGTACCTCTTGCCATGAAGCTTTATAGCGGGAAAATGAGTTGACGCCATGGACACTAAATAGGTTTTGCGTTGTGCGTTGGCGGCGGAGGAGCGACGGCGAAGGGAGGAGCAGGGACATAACTTTGCGGTGGCTGAGCTCAACTCAACGCATAAAACAGGCAGTCATGCGTTTGGCCGTTCAATTGAATTCTGTTCTCAGCCACTTGTTTATTCTTTCCTCGTTAAGGCTTTGTTTGGTTATATATTTGGGCATCTATATCTATATTAAAGGAGAGGTCTGGAGAAAGAAAAAAAGATGAGTAGGAACGAGAAAAAATGACATGTAAGATTATTTTTAGTTATATAAACATAATTATGATAGATACCTTATTTAATATTATTATAATTTAATTTTTTTAATTAAAAAGCCACATTGGATTAGTTTTCCCTTTTCATTATGTAGGAATCTTCTAAATATAAAATTAATATTAAATAATAAGAATTAATATTATATATACATATATATATATATATATATATATATATATATATAATTACTTATATGTTATTTTGATTTTCATTTTGAGTTGTTTTTTATTTTTTTTTATTTTTTTTTCATTTCGAATCCAACAATATCAAATTCGTCACGTTTTCTCAAAAATAATTTGATCACTTTGTTTAATTACATTATACAAAAATTTAAAATACAATATAATTTGATATTACTTTTATTGACTATCAACATATTGTTTATAAAATATTATTACGATTCAATACTTTTTTATTTGAATTGATCTCATAAAATAATGTATTTTGTTAATATCTCAGAAACCGCGTAAACAATACAAGTGCAAATCCAACATTAAGTGGAATGAATACTATGACATCAATAAAAATTGATTTGAGTGGAATGAGTACTGTGGCATCAACTATAATAGATTCGTAAAAATATCTACTAATTGTCAATTAGTTGTTGGTGATATTGATCCATAAAGTGGTAGCAAGAGAATTGCAGTAGAAAAGAGATCTGGTAATTTGAAACGTATCAACGAGTTGCATCCTTTGTACGTTGCTCTACACTATCCATTACTATTTCCATGTGGCGAAAACAACCACAGGGAAGACATATCTTTTTCTGAATCTCGAAAACCTAAAGGTAAGGATAAACAACATGTGAGCCAGATGGAGTTCTTTACTCACCGATTGCATGAAAGAGGCACGGGGGTACTCACTATTCTATATAGTCGGCGACTCACATAAAAATTCATAATTGATGCATATACAATTATTGAATCTTCAAAATTGTGGTACGTCAGAACTCATCATAAAATTATGAAGTGAAGTTTACAGTAGGATAGTTGATGTAGTGTTATGAGGTGAGGCAGATGACTCAAGTGTTGGTACTCATGTTGTCTTACCCGCGACATTTACTAGCAGTTCTCCAGAGGTCATTTCACATAATTCTTATTTATACTGAATTGTGTAGCTCATTTATATGTTAAATAGTGTAACTAATTTAGATCTATCAAGTATTTATTTAAATATGTCAATAAATATAACTATAGGTTCATTATAACATTCTATTAGAACAAATGTGGGGATGTAGAGGATAAAAATATTGATGAGATCAACATGTATTATGATTGTCAGAACAAATGTGAGGATGTAGAGTATAAAAATATTGATGAGATCAACATGTATTATGATTGTCATTACATTTTTCCACGCGAAGTGGCGTGGAGAATATTAGTTAATGAAATTCAGTATAAAACTCCACCTATCATGTGTTTGAGTTTTCATCTTCCAGAAAAGCATAATGTATTGTATAATGATAATGATCAGTTGAAGGCAAGTCAAAAACATCATAGCATGTTTTAGGTTGGTTCGAGATAAATAAGAAAATCTAGAAGCATGGAGTTTGCCTTATGTTCAGTTTCCTAAAAAAAAATTTAGTACTCAAAAATAAAAGAATGGACACCTAGAAACTATATTTATTTTCATTAGTACGAATTTACTATATTCTGCCAAAATTAATAAAGTCATGGATGCAATACAAATCTGACTCAAACATTTGATGTCGTCAATTTGATTAATAAATATATGATGTCATAAAATTATGGAGAATGTGAAGTATATCTTAACTCTGATAATGCATGCAAATCTGACTCAAACATTGACATATTGTAGGACGTCCACTCACTAGAGTTTCTAAATACCATTAAATGTTATGGATTGCCTCTATGAGCTAAAACTAAAAATTAGAATTCCACTCATGTTGTTGAGAAATATCGATCATTCACTTGTATTGTGTAATGTTAGTTGTTAACTTGACGGCCATATTGTATAGGCTAATATTTCTCAATGAAGCAATGCAGGTGAATTGTGGTTAATCCCTAAAATGACTGTCACACCATCCAATTCGAGGTTCCCTTTCAAGTTCCAACGATGACAATTTTCCTCTGATCGTGTCATATGCTATGATGATCAACAAAATTCAAGGACAATATCTCTGTCACGTTGGAATTTTCCTGAAAAAACCCATTTTCAGTCATGGTCAGTTATACATTACTATATCAAGGGTGACTAATCGTATGGGTTTACAAATATTGATCGACGATGATGAGAATAGACATAGTAACAAAACTACAAATGTTGTGTATAAGGAAATTTATCATAATTTGTAAAGTATATTTCGTCTAATAACAATCATTTTATGAATCAGGTTATATCATTTTGAATACTATTCGATTTTTAAATAATACTTAGCTGATTTATATATAGGGATCAGTTATGGTTAAACCATCTCTTGTGTGAGAACCAGTGATGGTTCTTACCGAAATACACACACACACAGAGATATATATAACTTAAGTATACATATATACAATTACTTATTTAAATATTTTAATACATTTTAAACAATTCTTTTTATTTTAAATAAAAAATTATCGTGCAACGCACGGGTACAATACTAGTTATATCTAAAGGAAAAGTATGCGACCGAAACGCATAAGATACAAAATTATTTTTTTAGTCTGATAAGTGATCACTATTTCATATTTAGTCTGATTTTGGGTCACACTTGAAAATTAGTCCACTTAGTGGACCAAATGTTAATTTTTGGTCATTTGACCGCCTGGAGCAGGTCAACTTTACCGGAAAGCTGACGTGACCACTTCTAAAAAAAGAAAATTGAAGGCTGACTGGAAAATGCTTGGACTATTTTTTTAGTCCGATAAGTGACCACTCTTTGAAATTTAATCCGGTTTTTGGTCACACTTGAAAATTAGTCCACTAAGTGGACTAATTACTGATTTTGGTCCACTGACTGCCTGGAGCAGATCATCTTTACCGAAACGCTGACATGGCCACTTACCAAAAAAAAGATTATCAAAAATTGAAGGTTGGCTGGACAATACTTGGACCATTTTGGGGTTGATTTTTAGATTCCATCAGTTTAGAAACCCTAATTAGACTTTGAAAGAGAATTCATTAGAAAGAAAAAAATCGAAAATTGAAGGCTGACGTGGCCACTTACCAAAAATAAAAAATCGAAAATTGAGGCTCCACAACCCAACAATCTCCCACCTGGAGACTGATCTCAAATGTAACGTAACTTATAACTTCAGCAGCATCAAGCCTTCCTCTCAAGTTCCAAGCCGAGTTGAAACCATGCATAGTTTCAACTTCTCTAAGGTCACAACCTTAGTCAACATATCAGCAGGATTGTCAATTCCACGAATCTTCACTAGCCGCAAGATCTTCTCCTCTAAGAGATTACGTATGTAGTGATACTTCAACTCAATGTGCTTTATTTCTTAATGAAATGCTGGATTCTTAGCCAAAAAAATAGCACTCTGACTATCACTGTAGAAGATAACATTTTTCTACTCTTTCCCCAAATCACCCAAGAAATTTCGCAGCCATACCATATCTTTACTAGACTCTGTCACTACTACATACTCTCTTCTACATACTCTGCTTCTGAGGTATATAGAGCCACAACCTTCTGCAACTTAGAAGCCCAAGATATCTCTGTACAACCCAAAGTAAATACGTACCCTGTAGTACTTCTCCTTTTGTCAATGATGCTAAATCTGCATCTGTGTATCCTGCAAGCTCAACGCCTTTGCCCTCAAGACATAGGGCTCTTTCTTTGGTGTCTCTCAAACATCTAAGGACCCACTTCACTACTTTCTAATGTTGTTTACCCGGATTTCTCATAAAACGACTAACTACTCCCACCGCATGAGCAATATCTGGTCTCGTGCACACCATTGCATACATGATGCTACCAATCGCGGAAGCGTATGGAACCCTCTGTATATGGGCACGCTCCTCATCACTGCTAGGAGACTCTTTGCTAGATAGTTTGAAATAACTACCTAGCGGGATACTCACTGGCTGCATTCTCCATGTTGAATCTTTTCAACACCTTCTCGATGTACTCCGCCTGAGAAAGATACAATTTTCCTCCCACCAATCCTCGAGTAATTCGCATACCCAAAAGCTGCTTTGTGTATCCAAAGTCTTTCATAGCAAACCGTTATGACAATTGTTTATTCAATCTATCCACTTCTCAAGCACAAGAACCTGCTATCAACATATAACAATAATATGATATAACTATCATCAAACCTCTTAAAGTAGCAACAATGGTCAGCATTGTATCTGACGAAGTCAATATCAAGCATGAACTTATCAAATTTCTTGTACCACTGTCTCGGAGCCTATTTCAAACCATACAAGATCTTCTTCAGTTTACACACTAGGTTACCTCCCGACAAGTATCCCTCTGGTTGGTTCATATATATGGATCCCATGGAGGAATTTCAAGAACTAAGGTTTAGTAATTTTTTTATTTCTTTTGAATTCTCTTTCAAAGTCTAATTAGGGTTTCTAAACTGATGGAATCTAAAAAATCGACCCCAAAATGATCCAAGCATTATCCAGCCAGCCTTCAATTTTTTATATTTTTTTGGTAAGTGGCCACGCTAGCGTTCCGATAAAGATGACCTGTTCCAGGCAGTCAGTGGACCAAAAATCAGCATTTAGTCCACTTAGTGGACTAATTTTCAAGTGTGACCCAAAATCGGACTAGATTTCAAAGAGTGGTCACTTATCCGACTAAAAATATAGTCCGAGCATTGTCCAGTCAGCCTTCAATTTTTTATATTTTTTTTGGTAAGTGGCCACGTCAGCTTTCCAGTAAAAATGACCTGCTCCAGGCGGTCAGTGGACCAAAAATCAGCATTTAGTCCACTTAGTGGACTAATTTTCAAGTGTGACCCAAAATCGGACTAATTATCAAAGAGTGGTCACTCAGCGGACTAAAAAACAATTTTGACACACGAATCGTGTATTCGACACACTATCCTTAAAACAGATTCGTCTCTTATTACGCACGGCTCCCAGGATCAAATAAGAAAACTGCATTACTTTTCGTCCCCGACGAACTGAACATCATACTTGAATATTATCACTAAGAGGCCAAGAGAAATTCTTGATCAATATGCAACGTTTCATACTTATGCAGATATGTGGAAGTGTGTTTGTTTGTTGATGATATATTAACCTCTATTTGTAGGATAAAATATGACCTTTCATTATTGCAATGAGAAGTTACACAATTCAATACAAATTTAATTGGGTGTTACACACCATCATCATTAGTGTAGAAATTTCAACATTAAGAATTTCATTTACAATTTGTCTGAAACTATCAAATTCAATCAATTGCAACACCTGTTCTTATTTAATTTTATCATTTATCTAAATACTATTTTGGATAAGAAGGTCAAAGAAAATTATATAATTTTTTTCACTATTCTCTAACAATCACCCGCATGAAGAAAATTTTGAAAACATAGGAATTTTGGTGATAAAATTCAATAGTTGAATTTTTCATAAGATAATTAGGTATTACCCCTTGAACCATCACTTGTAAAAGTATATTTACTTTACTAGCTCACCAGTAGACGCGATGTCTTTTGATTGTTCTAACGTTTGTGTAAACAATAATATGTCCTACACAGAATTCTCCTTAACATATTTCAGTTCTCATAGTTATGTTCATTGATGGACATGAACATATGTGGTTATGTGAGCGGTTCTAAAAATTGAGTTTCACGCAATTCTTTTCGAAGTGGTCAAACTTCTCTCACATAGGTGATTCTTAATTATGAGTAGATTTCACTAATTTGCTCTACTTATCGACGCATAATATCATTAAAGTCAACTATTTATCATCTTCTCTACAAACATCATTATTGAAAAATGGATAAGGAGTAACTTCCCCCACAGTGATGCTAAGAGTCCATTATAATTAGGTTGTCACTTTGAACCTAAATATAGAGGTCTCCAATCAGCTTAAGTTGAGTTTCAATTGTGTCAACTCATTTTCTCAAAAGCTTAAATCATTGTTCTCTTTACGACTGCTCATAATCTTTTTGTCGACTTTTCGGTTTTTACTTGAATTTAACAAATTCAATGCTCATTTTTCCTTATGATATCATCTATCTCATATTAATTATTTTACCATCCACTTACTATGACTAACAGTGCTATGCTTGCCTCCTTCGAAAATTAAAGTGATATGAAAAGTTCTATCATTAAATTTCAATACCCATTTCAAGAATTAGATCTATATTTAATTAACTAGACTTTATAAATTTCCCAAACAATGAGTACAATTCATAAATTTAAAAAACAATGATGATGATAATAATAATAATAATAATAATAATAATAATAATAATAATAATAATAATAATAATAATAATCCAGAAGTAATTCAAGCCCAATACTCGCATTTTAATAATATGACGCGATTCGAAATTAAGCTCAATATTTATTATAACTAAAGACTAGACTTAAGTTATTTCAGTAATTATTACTGCCAAAACAAATATCGAGCCCAACAAAACTTGACCAAGCACGAGCCAAAGGTTGTCTTTCGTCTCCACGAAGAGCCACAACCTTCGTTAACATAACTAGTTTGAGAATCGACGTTTACGCGTACATTGATAAGAAAATCATAAAAACACAATATTTATTAAGAAAATTTATTAAGTTCAAAAAGTGAATATTAAATATAAATAAAAAAAACATATATTCACTCTAAATTTGAAAGACTACCTTATAAACTATATTATTAATATGCGGATGTTGATAAATAGTTTATCAACTTCAAAAACTAAATTATGAATACAAAGAAAAAGAAAAGAAATATTATATACTTATAAATTTTGAAAAAACCACTGTAAACAACAACTACTGTTTTATTTTTAATTTTATGTTGAAACAAATAATCTTGAATCATTTTAACACCAGAAAACTAATGCATTTAATATTATTTTTCTTCTAATATGATTATGACAATAAAAGGTCAAACTCTCTCCCACGCTGATTTTTATTTACGATGAGTATATTTGCTTTCATTAATGCGGATTAGAATAAATACAAATCTTGTACCATCATCTGTATGAATATGATCACCGACTTAAGATCAAATGAAATAATTACGATAATACAAGTCATATCAAACCTTTAAAATTGTAAATTTATTAACAACAACTTATTAATAATGTAGAAATTAAAAAAAAAAAGTTAATGTTTATAAATTGTTATATAATAAATCTAATCATATAAATAAATGAATATGTATTAATTAGTGCTTGTGCTTGTGCATTATTAATGCACATGATTGTACATAATAAAAGTATGTTTGAATAATAAAGGTATGATTTGGACTAATTTCTAATGCATTTTAACCATTATACGAATATGGTTCTTCATATTTGCCTATGTAAATATTTGTTAGATTATCAAGCCTTGTCAGCACCTTAATCATGCCCAGTCAGCTGGGCCCAATCAGCTACTTGTTCAGCATTACAGGTGGCACTATTTTACACCTTAAACCTCTTCTTTTGGACGTTTGCATGACAKCTTACAAACCTTGTACTGAAGCCTTATCCATGCTGTGTACTGAAGCAATCTCCTCCTTTGATTTATGTATGTAGCTGTAGTGAATCAATGGCCTAGATCATTTATCCGTTGTATCCTTGTAAGCAACAGCTAGTGAGCTAGGGTTAGGGCCTTTATATGTATTTGGTTGGTTTGCTTTAAACATGCATGTGAAAGAGATGGTTTCCTTTACCTGTTATAGCTCTGAACTTGCAGCAGCTTTATTTTCTAACAATATTGAATGATATGCTTTCGGGAATTACTTTCTTTGTCTTTTGCTCTCGTGGAATATCCCTTCTTTCCACTCACTGCATAATTTCAATAAAACAAAACCAAAGAAAATATCAATACCTTGCATAATTAGTAAAAATTTATTAAAAAAAAAAGGAATAGCTACACTTATCATCTTACCACTGCCATTAGCATTTACCTTTCTTTTTCCACCAACTACATATCAAAGCATATATTGAAAACTCAAATAAGCACATTAATATTGATATTGTGAGATCAAAATATAATTTTTGCAGAACAACCATCAACATTTCAAATGAAAGAATGTAGAATAATTATAAAAGAAACAAAAAAAAATCTTGAAGAATCATGGGATCTAAGAGCCATATTTACGTCATAGTCCCTCACACCCTTACTCTGAGAGTTCATGCAAAAAAAGCAACACATCTCCTCTGCCAAATGGAAAAGTACAAATAAGGAAAAGTAACTCATCCTTACGCCAGATTTTACAAAAAATGGACCCATCCTTACACCAAGAAATCCACAAAAACAACCATAATTTATGAAAATGTGATAGCCGATTTTAATTCGATTTATCATTCACCATAAATTGAACTAATCATTCTAGAAATCTAAATTTAGAATTTTTGGAAATCTGAGTTCCTAATTCATAACAAAAATAAAATGGAATGATATCACAAAAATATTTTCTACTCACCTAAAATTAGAATGAATTTGAAAATTATGACAAAAATATCTTCCTAATTCATAACAAAAATTTGAATTTCTAGAAATCAATTTCATAATTTTGGAATCACAGTCTTATACTGCCTATCGAATATGTGTTTTTGAATTAGCTGAAATTTACAAAGTAAAATTTACATCGAAGATGTTAATTTAGATTTTTCAACGTTGTAGATCGAAGTTTGATTTCATAAGATCCCAATTGATCTGATAAAATACATAACAAACATAACAAATCAACAACAAAAACAACAAAAAAACCTTTCTTCAGATCTTGAATACAACAATATTTTATGGAAAACAGATCACATATTTTAACTCAAATCTAAAAAATTGATTTTTTTAGTGAAGTTTAGATCAAAGATTTGTTTAAAACCAAAATATTGAAACCAACATCGATTTAAAACCAGTTTAGATCGAAGACTTGTTTATTTAGATCTGAATCGATCTTAACATGTGTATCTCAACAGAATAATAAAAAACATAATTTGTATCAGAAAAGTTTTTTTAACACAAAATATCTAAAAATATTAAGAAACACTCACCATTGAATGATTAACAGGTAGGATAATTACTTAAAAAAAGGTTGGCAGTAATATTTTGACTTTCGAAGTTAAAATTAGAAGAAGAAGGTGAAAGAAGAAGAAGAAGGAGGAGGAGGAGGAGGAGGAGAGTTGATGAAGAGAGAAGAGACTAAACCTAGATGAAAAAATAAAATAAAATAATAGTTAAAAAAAAGATATTTTATACCAAAGGAAAACTTACCAAAAAGGAAGCTTTTGAAGAAAAATAATGTAAGGACGCCACATCAGATTTTCAACACACCAGAGATTGACACTTGTAATTTGATTGAACCAAAAAGTTGACAAATAAGGCATATGTTAGTAGTATTAACAAATAGGGTGGATAATAGTTTGCAGTCACCTACTTCGCGTGTTGACCAACCAACTTTCCTCCGTTTTAAACATGCAAAGTCCAAAACCCAAAATCCAACGACTGAAAACGACTGGAGCGGAGAGGAAGAAAAGAGAAAATGAGAAGAACAAAAAAAATAGGAAAAATACATTATTATATCACTTCACATTTTTTAAATGAAAATGATAAGAAAATAGTTAATTATGCCACATCATCAATTTAACCCAAAAAGAATAATTCTGAACCTTTCTTTTTTTTTTTTATTTTTTTGATAATTTGGCCAATTTAGTGAATGTGTTTTGATGCTGGACAATATCGTGGTTATTTTTTGGAAAGTGGACAATATAATGAATTAAAAAAGTAATTTTCACTCCACTTGTAAGAGTAGCATATTATTCGATCTAAGAACCAATGTTGTTGATCTCTCGAAATTGCACATGTATATTTTCGAAAATTTTATTAGGACAAACCAAATAAAAATCAACAAAATATTAGTATGTATATCAGAATATATACTTATCAAATCTGATATCTTGAAGTGAAGCACAAATATCAACTGTAACCAAACTTGCAATATAGAAATTTACAATTTAACTCAACCAAGATTTTCCTTGGTACACAAACATATACATAATTTATAGAATTCTATATTAGAAGATAACAAAAGAACCCGTTTTACATTTGTAGGAAAAATCTCAATCGAATAGAAATATCTTTTAACACAAATTCGTCAATACAATTATAAAGTACAAAATTAAACTGAAATATATAAGATATATAACCCAAATTGTGTTTTCGACACACTATCCTTAAAACAGATTCGTCATCTATTCCATACGTCTGTTTCTCAAGATAAGACGGGTAAACCAAATTACCTTTTTGCGAGAATTAACACAATTGATGAAATCGTACGACCTTTAAAATATTACTTTGATCAAATCAAATAATTGTGAAAATGTAGCATTTCACAAAAAAAAAAACTAAATCAAATATTTAATAAAAATTTTAACACGAATAATTAAACCATATAGGGGGTTCAATGAATTTGCACCCTATTAGTTTTACACAAAAACTAAATTTGCAAATCTTTTTAATCATCACTAGTCCTTCGTCTCCTTTTGCTTTTGTCGTCGGTCTAAAATACCACACTTTTCTGATCCGATCTTTTTTCAAGAAAGCAGTGTGCACCCAAATATAAATTATATAATTTTTATGTATTTTTCTTGTGTGATATTCATCACACGAATACAAAAGAATTGGCTTATATAGAGGGTTGGAGATAAGATTTGGAAGAAAAAAGAAGTATAGAAAACAATTTTCTCTCTATTTCACTGTTATGGGTTGACCAATTTTCTATTTAATTTGTAATTTCTGTAATTAATTTGTTGAAAATTGCACTGTAATTGGAAGAAGAAACTTGGGAAAGAAGTAGATGAAGGTAGGTAGGGTGGGAAAATCAGGAGAGAGATATGAATTTGTGTAAATGCTTAATTTCCCTTCACGCCTGTTCCATTGGTTTACATAGAGCAATTTGTGGTTTGGACCACTTGATTGAAAAGACAAAAACACCCATAAAATATCTAATAAAGTTGGGCTCCTCCCTAATTAAATAATTTGAGCCCAGCACTTGTATTAAAATAACCCAAGCTTCTCATCTAGCCCATTATCCATTTTGGCCCAGCATCGGTCCGCACACTTCCTGACCCGTTGACTGATCCATGCCCGTTCCTCCACCCGGTCTCGTCTTTTTCCCTTCTTGTTCACAATCACTCTCAAAGGTTGTATTTTTACACGTCTGTCCCAAATTAGGGTTTTTACTCCCTTCAATTTCAACTCCAAGCTTTTCCAACCCCAATTTCATAACACCCACCTGATAGAAAAATTGTTATCTCCCTTCTTAATATATAGGGAGAAATTTTCTTAGTTTTCCAATCTTAATCTAATTTGATCTCTTACCTTAGGAGAACTTTATATAGAAGAAAACATTTTCCTAGTAGTAAATCTTAATGTCTTTAATTATATTATAATTAAATAATTCAAAAATAATTAAATATCATATATCCAATATTTATAAGTTATTCCTTGAAGATTGATAAGTTATTTTCGTCTTCTCATAAGAATTCAAATTTATTTCTAGCTAACTATATAAAAAGGCGCACCGGGAACCATGGACATATAATTAGAAGCTCCAATAAATTGAATAAATAATCAAACTCTTTAATTATTATATCCAACTTATTAATTCCAATATTATTCCACTATAAATTTATAATTGCACTCTTCTTCATTTTAATTAATTTACTCTATCGCATTTTGAGTTGTCAATTGATTTAATCATTTAAAGTAGATTAATCCTCTATAGACAATTCATAATTGGAACTAGGTGCATTTCTGTTAACCTTTCAGTTACTTCTATTTCCCCATCTACCATTAATTCACTAGAGTGTGCTTAATTTAAAATCAAATTACAAATTGGAGGCTTCATTCCACTCGATTATAGAATTAGCAAAAGAGGGAATCGTCTTTCTACTTCGTGCAGGAAGGTATGAATTCCATGTCTGCTAATTTATATTTCCAGCCATCTAAGTTGAATAAGATTTTTAAAAAATGCAAGTTTAGAGAATATTTACGAGTAAACCCTAACTTACATATTAAGAAACTTCTCAAAATAAACAGGAGTCTATAATTGTTTTAGGATTACGATTTAGCCATATATTATCATCTTGTAATTTAATTTAAATTTCATATCGAAACGGAATTTATTTTGAAGTTAAAATTAAATCGATTTAAATCCTACATAATCAAAGTGTATAAATGCCCCTATCTAGATGTCACTACATCGACAACCCGGATTAGACTTTCACAATCAAAATGTTCATAACCGCATTAATGATGTTCTAATTAAATATCTCAAAGTCTAATTACACTCGTCATGGACGTAATGTTAGTTCATTATCCACAATTCTAACCATATAGTATATAATTTCTTATATACTAAAATTATGGTAACAATAAATAAACTTGAGGTTTTGTTATGATGTTATTAAGACAAATATACACATAAAATGTATAGACTAATTTGAATAAAATACCATTTTATTAAGTTCTAAGGTATAAGTACTATTACATATTCTTTAAGGGCACAATCCCTAACACTTTCATCCCCTGCGAGCTGAACAACATGCTCGAATAATATCACCAAAAATGCAAGAGGTCAAGGAAATTCTTGATCAATGTGCAATGTTTCAGACTTATGCAAATATATGGAAGTATGTTTGGTTGTTGATATATTAGCCTCTATCTATAGGCTAAAGCATGACCTTTAATTCTTACAAACTAAGACCACATGATCGAGAAATTATACGTTTCAATACAAGTTTAACTGGGTGTTACACACCACCACCACCACCACCACTAGTGTAAAAATCTCAACATTGAATATTTCATTTGCAATTTATTTTAAATTACCAAATAATCTCAATTCCAATACTTGTTCTTAGTTTCAATTTTATCATTTATCCAAACACCATTTTGAGTAATAAGGTTAAAGAAAATTACATAATTTCTACATAATTTTCCAATAACATCAAGGTAAAGATGTAAAGTCCAATGAACATTATGGCACTTTTGCTGTGTGTGTCTAAGTTGTTTGCATAAACCACATTTTTGTAGTGCTCTACCCGATGTAGACTGTGTATCTGGAACATCAGGGTAATGATATAAAGTCTTAGGAACCATCCAAACATGCTGATTTGTACATATTTTTGTGTGATTTTCATATATTTTAGTGTCTTGTCTTATGTGAATTAGTCGGGTTTAGTTGTATTTTATCATTTTTCCTTATTTTTCGTTTTCGTAGCGTTTATCATCTTTATAGTGTTTTTCATATTTCTCTTTTACTTTTTTGTAGATTTTTATGTTATTTTGTTTTTCTTTGTTTTAGGTAGTCGGTCAAGCCTAAGAACGTTCCCGAGGATCACAACTGGCTTGATTCAATGAAAACATGGCTCGAATCCGAAAAGCACAACCACCGATCGATGCGCCATTGATGCCCAATCGACGCACCATTGATGCTCAGTTGACGCACCATCGACGGGGTTATTTTCTAGCATCGGTGGTCGGGCTAATTTTGGCCATTTTGAGCATGACTATTTTGCTCACACTTTCACCCTTATAAATAAACCCCTTTTTCTTATAATTCAGAGCTCTTGAACCCCTTAGGGTTTGACATCCCAAACATGTCTCCATTTTCTTCTTCATTTTCTCACTTTCTTCATCCAGATTCTCAGCTTTTTAGTTTTAATAAATTATAGATTTTTATGCATTGTTCGGATGTTGGACGTAGCTTAGTCTCAATTCGTTTAATTCCTCGTTTGAATGATGAAACTCGCCATTTTTAATTAGTAAGCTTTTCATTTCCTTTCTTTTCATTATTACAATTTATTGCTGCTTTGATTATGAGTTTTCTCGTTGGGCTGTGATGTTCTTGGTTCGTAGCTGTGTTTCTTGCGATTTCTCAAGCTTTTTTTTATCTTTAATCATGTCCATGCTTGTTTTTAGTTTGTGTTATTTTAATTCTTGATAATTGTTGGTTATAATTCATGGGTCTAGTGCCTAGATAATTTTAGAACCATCAATTGGTATTGTTGGGTGTAATCTACAAGTTGGGATTGACAACCTCAACTCTTAGACTAAGTGTTCGATCAAATGCCAATTGACCATGGAGATGATTCTAGAGCCCTAGACCCCCATTTTAATAATCTTTTCAAAGTTGTCGATTTTGTTTCTCGTCATTGAAGTCATCGTCGTAGATATTACAACTTTACAAACCAAAATTTTATCTTGTGTTTAGAATAGCTTTTTCCTTATTTTCTTATTCGTGAATCAAACACGAAGATTGCTTTCGATTAGTCTTCCTCAAGAGATTCGACTCGATCCAAACTTATCACTTACAATCAGTCCATTCTCTTGCGGACGAATTTTTCAAAAACAAAAGGTAAGTGCAAAAAAGTTTGATTCACATGCCCCGAATAAAAACGGGTACATCTAGCTCTTTCCATAGAAAGTAATCACTCCTTCGGCTTCGCAGAATGAACTCGTCATGCCCCCCATTACTTTTTTCAGGTTCGAAGCATCATCATCATTACACACAATATCCTCCGAAATAAAGTACTCATATTCTTTCCAACCATGACACTCAAAGGCTCATTAATTATTAATTTCGGATCCTCATCCTTCCCCTCGTCATTCTCTTACTCCGTGTTGTGTTCTACATCATCTAATACATGATTTGGTACTTTGGGAAGAACATTAAAAGACTTGAACTCATCACCAACATCACAAGTTTAATGCTCTATATTTAGAGATTTAGTTGAAGCAGGATCATTGTACACCACTATCCACAATAGGAGTGTTATACTCGTTTACTACCCTCATTCCTATTGACAATGGTGGAACCTAACTAAGTGGTGGGTCAGACATATAATTCAATCTGTATCCTAAGTGATAAGGATAAATATATGGACATGGAGTTCCAAAACCATTGGAATAATGATGGTGAGCATTTATAAAACTCATAAACTTGTGTTGTCCACCAACATAATAAAATTATGATTCTTTGTTATTACTTCCATGAAGTGAAATCTTATATGCTCCGTGATCATTAGGTTCCAATGTAACATATATAGTGGGTGCCATGGATTCCCCGACTAAATGGTGAAGGTCAAGTTCGTAAGTATCCGACATTTCTCCATCGTGCCATCTTCGGTAGGAGTCATGAAATGAAGTATGTAGTCACACAATTGCTAATCGCCACTAGCAACGTCATGAACCTCTATAATGACATATAAATGATTTTTGATTGTCCACTTGTGTACACATTTACATCATTACGTGCAATTCTGCATTTCTCATATCCCATCTAATATTAATATGGCAAATAGCTCCAAAATTGGTGTTGTCGGAGCGTATAAATAATTAGCTTTATGGTCTAAGAGCCATATTTGGGATCCAAGAAATCATTTCTAGAATCTAAGAAATCAGATATGGTATTGAAGAAATAGTTTTTGGTATCAAGAGACCATATCTTGTATCTTATAAATGGTTACTCGGCTACCAAGTGATTTCTTGCAAGAAAGACATTTATGACAAGAACACATTTATGTGTATGGAAAGAATCAATTATAAATGGCTTATTTGAACAAAAATAGTTTGTGGAATGTGTAACAATTATTGAGACATTAGAAAAGAACTTATCCACTAAAGCTTTTCTTTGGCACGTAAACCATTTCTAGGCTACATGTTTGAAGAGTTTTAGTGGTGTTGAAATATATCAACGGGTTCATGGCTTGGTATTATCGATTCGATTGTGAGAATTCAATGTGTTTGTAGCTTTGAAAATTAAAGGAAAATGAAAATAAAGCAATTAACCTATCTAAGCTATCCTAAAAATTGAAATAACAAGTGAGTAGGATGCCTCGTCGTATGCCTCAATATAGAAATGCAAAGCAATAATGAAAATAAGCAAGAAAATGCAATGTTTCACCAAGTACAAGCATGCAAGCACAAGGTATAACTATGCATAAAAACTCAAATAATGAAAATTAGCAAAAATCAAAAGCATGAATAGAAAGAACATTAAAAACTGACGTGAAAGTTTAAAACTTTACGGAAAATAATAAGCAACAAAGAGTAGATCTAGGATTTAAGCTAAAACTATGCATGAAAATAAAAACCAAAATAAAGCATGTGAAATACTTGAAATCAAGACGATCCAAGACTCGATCAAGCATGGAAATGAAGGACTAAGCATGAAATTAAAAGAAAGCTTACTAAAATTAAATGGAGAATCCAAAAGCTTGATTGAAATTGCAAGGAATTAAAAATCCAGGGGAGTACTTGAATCTTTGAGCTTACAAACCCAAGGCAAAACTTGAAAATAAAATCTAGAGAGAGAAAATTATCCCAAACCCAAGCTTGGGTTGGGAGGAGGTGTTTTTACAAAATGAGAGTAAGGTTCTATTTATAATAGGCTTAATTGGGTTTAATTGGGCCAAATTATCCAAAAAGGCTTGAAATTCCCGGGTTTGACCAAAATTGACCCGTGTTGACCTTCCTAACTACTTGGCTCGACCCTGGGCTTGATTTGGCTCGATTTGGCTCAAGGTGACTTGATAATTGCCGAGCCTAGACACGCATGGCTCGGCGCTGGGCGCTGGTGGTCGGCAGCTGGGTGGCGTGGGCGCGCGGGCGGGCGCGCTGGCAGGCGAGCGATGGCGAGAGTTGGCGAGGCAAGGCGAGGGGCTTCGCGCAGGTTGGCACTGCATGGTGAGCGCCTGGCGAGAGGCGCGCGCGGCACTGGCGAAGATTGGCGCTGCCTGGCGAGGCCTGGCGAGAGGCGCGCACGGGCACTGGGCGGATGCGCGGGAGCTACGCCTGATCGCTCGGCAGCTTGCGGGCGCTGCTCGGACACTGGGTTATCCGGTGTCGACAGCGCTACTCAGTGTGGCGGTTCTGGCGCGGATTTTGGCGATGCTAGGCGAGGCAGGCGCTGGGCGGCGAGGCTAGGCCACCATTCCAGAATGTTAGCCATTTTTGGTGCCTCTTCTTGGCTTGAATTTTGGTCCTCAACGCCATAACCTATAAAATAGGAATTTGAACATAAAAACCCAAGAATCTCACAAAACCTCAAGGTAATTGAACCAATTAACCCATTAAAATATAAAATTAGCAAGAAACACGAAAAACAATAAAACAAGAAAAACAACCTAAAAACCTAACGAAAAATGACTCAAAACTACTAAAATCAATATAAAAATCTATCTAAAAACACGAGGAAAAATACAACAATTACAAGCAAAACACTACCAACATAAACTAAGATTTTTTTTTGATAAACCAAGAAATATTTGTGCACACCTAGCATTATTATTATCATATGAAATCATTTATTAAATCATGAAAATCTTTTTTCACCCAAACCCGACAAACTCTTTGTTGTTATGCTGCAAATGAGAGCATAAATAATTGCACTTACATCAGAAGTAGTCTTCGTTGGAAAGTAGTCGTCGAGAATTTGACACAATTGGAAGTTTCTTCCTGAATATGAGAGCGGGGTTTATGAGACTGAGTTTAGAGTTTTTGTGAAAGTGAGAGAGTTTGGGTTAATGAGATATTATGAACTTAGGAGGGAAGTCAAGAATGGAAAATGGATCTTTGACCCATGTTTTTGTTTGAGAGTCCCAAGGGAATTCAAGTCATTTTCTCCCTCAAATTGGCCATAAAATATTACTGTATATCATTTTCTCAATTTTATTTAAGTTGGCTCTCCTCTGCACGAAATTTTGGCTTCGCCATTAATTGCAAGCCACTTTAGTTGTCGTCCTATTTTGCTCATCATCTTTTCGTGTTTGGTAACTTTTGTTCACTTCTCACTTGACTCTTGCTCTTTAATGGCGACAATCTCAATGAATTTTAGAACTTGTAATTAATAATGAGTAGGTATTTTGTGAGACTGGTCTCATACTATGAGACCACTTTTAACCCAATGACTCTAGCATCCGACCCTCTCCCAACCCACCTGCAGCCCACCCAACTCAATTATTAATGGGAAAGGAATAGTCCTCCTACTCCTTATCTTCTTTTATGTTTCTCTCTACCTCTATTTATCCTATATTCATAGAATTCTACTCCTCATCGTCTGCTGCAACCCGCCACTCCTTACCACCGTTGGCCGCTGGTGATAATAACTATGTCTTTTAAATCATCTCATCACACTTGTTTCTCATTTAAAGTCCTATTTTTGATATGACATTCCAATCGAACGCATGTTTATTGTATTAAATTCAAATATATCAACTTTAACGTATATAAGATGGCCCGCTACACCAGATTTTGACCGACCAACACCATTTAACTCTCTTAGATTTATGAAGTTACTATTTAGATTTTCAAAATCGGCACTAATGCCGAAAGACCAAAAACCCAACTCTTTTTTTTTCTTATGTCTTTTATAGGGAAAGAGCACAGAAGTGTGCAACCCCCTTTTCATTTTAATAAAATTCTACCTATTTTGGAAATTAAGCCGTTTGTTTCGAAGGAGTTCCTAAGATAAGGTCGACAAGGCGGTGTCAATTTTTCTTAAACAACAATGTAGTTTGAATATGCTCTTAGTGTAATGACTTATGTGCTAAAGTTTTTGGAGATATGCCTATGTACATTGAACAACTTTTTTATTTATATTCAGGTGGACATTGGATACTGCATTCATGTTGCTAGAGATGAATTAATTGCAGCCATTTGTAAACATCGTGAACTTTAAGGATTTGTAGGCCAAATATCAAATTTTATGAGTTGTTAGGTGTGAACATTTTATTTCCATAACATTATAATATTCACATGTATTTAATGCTTCAGTATTTTATTTAACAGAGTACATGTAATTGAAGGATTCAAAAATATTTAGGCTTCATAAATAATACAAAAATACAACAAATGAATCAAATATATATGTGACTTTAAATTGAATCAATCTTTTATGATACATTTACATAACTTTTTAAATACTTTTAGTTGATATTGTGACACTTTAGTTATAAAACTTGTATATTGTGACCTGAAGTTGAAATAACTTTCTTGTAATATTTTTACTTTAACTTGTGGCACTTTAGCCCACGTGAAACATGTATATCATCATCAAAAGTCAAAAGTTTTCTTGTGATGTATTTTTAATAGTTTGTGATATTATAAGTTGATGTTGTGATACGTCAATTGTGAAAATGTATATTGTGACCAAAGGCTGAAATGATATTTTGTGATACAATTATTACAATTTGTGATACTTTTACTTGATATTATGGTACAATAAACTACTATATACTATTATGAAATATGATTCAAACTAATTACTCACACTTGTCATACTTTTATGATATTTTAAGCAAATATTACTATAATGTAAGATAATTTTATGATTCTTTTACTTAAATTTGTGATACTGAGAAAATGTATATTGTGAATTGAAGTTTGAAATAATTTTTTGTAATACTTTCACTATAACTTGTGATAAAATAAGCGAATGTAGTGATACATTGACAATGAATAGTATATATGTGAGTTGACGCCAGAACAAAGTTTTAGGAGAACTTCATGTAAACTTATGATACACTTTAAACATATATGTTGTGAGACATCTACTATGGAAACGATATATTTTGAGTGGAATTCAAAATAATTTTTTGTGATACTTTTACTATAACTTATAATACTTCAAGTCGATGTTGTGATATTTTAACTTTAAAAGTGTATATTATGCAAGTCGATATAGTTTTTATGACACTTTTACTATAACTTGTGGTACTCTAGAGAATATTTACTTTAACATGTCTAACCAAAATAGTATAGTCCGACTTGACACACGAACCACCAAGAAACCAATTACAATCTGACAACAGAACAACTAGAACTAAACTAAAACAAAACAAAGATTATTCAAGAACAAAATTACTACTACTAAAGAGCATTCCACGTAGTCCACTTCCTCTTTCACTACAACAGATTAAGAACTCAAACTCTGACGACAAAGTATCATATTCAGACCATGAAAAATACAGCATCACAAAAGCTTTAACATTAAACATGGATATGGAGTTACTTTAAATTGATGAAATACTTGTATATTATTTTAAATCGTTGTGAGAAATGTATATTGTAACTTGAAATTAAAATACTTTTTTTGTGATACTTTTATTATAATTTATGATACTTAGAAACTAGTTTTAAGACACTAAAACATGTTCAACCAAATATATTATTAATTTAACTCGACGCGACATCGAGGAAATAAATACGATAACAAGTGGTATAAATTAATAAAATACAAGGGTATGAGATCTTCAAAGAGCTGTCGTGATCTTTTATTTGAGTAATACCAATTGCATGAATTGCAAAGCCAAAAAGATTATCTAATTATTCAAGGTTACAAGATGAAAATATTAAAATAAAGTCACCATCAACCTTAAAAAAATAAAAGAATCAATACAATGGAAGGTTATGCCAAACAAACAGGATTCATGAAAAACTAATTAATATATAATAATAATATTCCCATTTACGAAGTTTTTCAGTTCCAGGTCCCTTTTTTTACCAATATAAATCTTATATTACATTTACAATATATTCATTGCAAATAACCCACAATATAGAAAATTTCATTCGAACCCATAAGAACAAACTCTATTAGACAATAAAATTTCCAGAACGTAATAACTAGAATTATCAGATTCAACGAGAGAAAAGAAAAAAGCATACATGTACTTTGGTAGAGTTCAACAAGGGAGTTGAGTGGTGGTTGATGATCTGAATTTGGTCTCACGAATCGCCATAGATCTGAGATCAAAAATGACGGATTCGTAATTCCGACCCCAAATCAATGGTGATTGGAACATGAGATCATAAATTCATATTCGAATCCCTACGGAGGGCAACAATACAATTCGAATAATAAAATTTATTGAATTCTATCACCAAAGGGTGGAGGACACCGCCAATAAATGGTGAACGGTGAGAGATTCACTTTATTTGTATATAGTGTGTGTGTGTGTGAGAGAGAGAGACCGGAGAGAGAGTGAGAGAATAAGAGTGATTGTGGCGATTGGTTATCAACGAAAAAGAAATCGCTCACTATAAGAAAAAGAAAACACCAAAAATATAATTAGATATGGATTCATAATTCTTTTCTTCACTCACAAATAATACAACTCAAAATGTTTTCCAATTTTTTTCCCCAATTTCTCTATTTTATTTCTCTTCACTACCATTAACTTTCGACCACAAAAAAACCCTATGTGAGCCCCCTCTCTCTAATCTTTCCACTACCATTACTTCGTACCACACAAAAATCTTGCGAGTGCATTTAATTCTTTTTTATCAAATAATTTTATATTCAATCACTTACTAAAACACATACAAATTATATTCAATCAATATCTTATCAAAAACTTTTCTATCTTCATAATTTTTTTTCACTATTATCTACGATTATATTTAATCAATATCTTATCAAAAACTTTTCTATCTTCATAATTTTTTTTTCACTACTTATCCATTGAAAAAACCAAAAAAAAAACGAATAGATATTCAATATAATTTGGCAGGATTGGTTGGGTGGGTTGGGCTTATATTCAATGGTTTAAAAGTAATCTCATATTTGTCATTAATTATTATCCATCCCTATACAACTTGCACATTTGTAAAAACAAAATAAAATATTAAACATAAAGTCCCCCCAAAGTCGCACAATTACACAACCTGATAATTCACAACAAAAGCAACAACAACAACTTAATTACTTAGTAAATTAAAAATTAAACTATTGGAGATGACGACGAAAAAGGAAATCTGGAGAACGAACAAAGTGGATAGAACGATCAATCCTCATTCACTGTGCATTCGTCGATCTCCGGGTTGTCCTGACAGAAATGCTCGAGCGGGTCCTGGTGCAAGTGGTGGAGCTTGAGTCGGAGATCGGCCTTGGCCTGGCTGACCTCCTCCACCTCATCCCACGCCACCTTGCACTCGTCCGACGTGTCGTCTTCGCCGCACACTTGTTTCGCCTCCATCACCTTCTTCTCGATCATCTCCGTCAGCCGCTGCTCTCTCATCTGTGTACCTTTGTAGATTCTCATCTCCGATCTGATAACCCTAGCCCCCGCCGCCATTTGCCGATGACCAGGCGGAGAAAACGAGGACGGACAAGGACGCGAGAGAGTTTGGATAGGCTTGAAATTGAGGGCGGTTAAGGCGAAACATGAAGCCATGGATGGGACGAGCAGCAAGCAAAGGGGTAAAGAAAATGATTGATCTGATGTCTGATGAGAATTGGGTTTTTGTGTTTTGTTTTCTAATTAAGAAACAGATGAAATACTGTGCAGCTTTCTTCGATTTGACACTGAAAATGGGACCGAATTGTGAATTATGTTAAATTACAGGTCTCATGTGAGTTTTTGGTTTTCCACGGATTTGCCAAAACCTTTACCGAAAGCAACCAATAAAATGCAAGTTTGTCAAACTCGTAATTTTGAATCGAAACGGTCAAAGATTTTGAATTTGGATCGTTTGATCGAATCTTAAATCATGAGAATTTGTAGTTAAATTGGATTTAATCAATTTCATAGTGCAGCAAAAATTTGTTTTAACGAATCTTAAATCATTCGATCTACGTTTCGTGTAGATAATCGTAACATTTTGAATTTTTCAAATCCAATTAATAGTAAGCTATGAAGCACTGATAAGGTACCATTCCTCACCTTTCCTCACCTATTATCAGCCGTTGGATCAATTTAAAGTTATAAATATTAAAAAAAATGGATGGGTGTAAATACACGTGAGGTGGGAGGCATGGTACCGTGAAGGCACCGTAGTCGTTTCCGTATATATATAGATATAGATATAGATATAGATATAGATAGATAGATAGATATCCCTCCCTCCTATATAATAAAAAGAGAAGGGGGTTTTGTGACTGCCCCTTTGCCTGACACGTGTCAGGCTCCTTTATTTCTTCTACAATTTTTCGTTCTTTTTTCTTTTTTTTTTTCCTGCTTTCTTTAGTTGTACTGTCGAAAGTCCTCTCTGCTTTTCGTTCTTTTTCCTTTTTTCTTTCTTTGGTTAGAGTCGACCAGAGAAATGAAACGAGGAGGACCGAAATGCCCTGCCAGCCTCTCAAACCCTAATCCTCACCCGCCGTCGCCATCACTAACACCCAACTGACTAAGTCTGAAATTTCTCTGGGCTTCTGTTCTTCTCACGAAGGTACTCTCTCTTTCTCGCTCTCTGTTGGTGTATTGACAGAATTATGTGTGCCGAGGGTTTTTGTTTAGAAGTTAAAATGGGGGGAAAATAAAATAAAATTTACGAATACATACCTTATCGACGGTATGGCTACAGAACTGAAGAGGAATTAACTAAAGCTGTTGGATCAGTTTAAAGTTATAAATATTAAAAAAAATGGATGGGTGTAAATACACGTGAGGTGGGAGGCATGATACCGTGAAGGCACCGTAGTCGTTTCCGTATATATATATATATATATATATATATATATATATATATATATATATATATATATATAACCATGTCATTATATGCGAACCTGCGAACTAGTGATTTTATTATACAATCACAGTGCTTTATTATTATTTTTAGTTATATACACAAATAGTGCTTTTATTATACAATCATAATTGCTTTTAAATAAATAAGAAAATACACAAAAAATCTGATCCATCCATTTAATTAAATCTAAGGCCCATAATTGACCCTAGGTTCACATATATGAACATGGTTCTCATTTGAACCTAATCACACACACACACACACACACACACACACACACACACACACACACACACACATATATATATATATATATATATATATATATAATATATATATATATATACTAATATATAGTTGTATTAGAAAAAACTAAAATTTCATAAATATTTAAATTTCAAATGTGATAAGTTTAAAAAACACATTAAACAAGTAAATTATTTATAAAATAAAAAAATATTTTATTTTTTTCCTGAATCCTATAAACATTTGTACTATCTCTCACAATTTGTGGTTTCATATTAGGATGAATTAAAATTCTTATTACGTTTTATTCATTAAATCCAGGAGTTGAGATGGTCAATTTTTTTTAAAAAACACTGACCCTTTATGGGTACGTATTGATTACGTGTCCGCAGAAGTATCGTATCCGATAAGTATTCGGTGCGGGTACGACATCCTCGTAGAAGTATCCGTGTTTCATAGATAGTGAGTGAGAAATTGTGCTTCGAAGTTAAACGGTTGTTTAAGTGTTATTTGTTTATCCCACATTGAAAGATAATCAATGTGGAAGAGAGTTTAAAAGTGTTTACTTTTTATGAATGGACATCAAGTGGGGCAGCGGATATTGTGGATTTTGTGTGAACAAAGCTCACGCGGGCCCTCGGACTTGGGTTCGCCCGTCCGCCTTCGGTGGAGCCGGAGGCGGAGCCGAGCCTGGACCCGGACCTTGGGCAATTGGTCCGATCGGGTGGTCCGTGTGGGTGTTTTAAACATACGAAAAAAACGGTAAGTAACGTCCACACTGAACTCTCACCATACAAAACACAGCATACCCGGAACCAGACCTTGGGCAATTGGTCCGATTGGGTGGTCCGTGTGGGTGTGTTAAACATACGAAAAAAATGGTAAGTAACGTCTTGCAACTTAATGCATGGACGTTACATACACAACATACGAGCATTTATGCATCATTTCCTTTTCGTAGATCTGTCCAAATTCCTTCAGTTTGTCGGAGCTCTGGTATTAACGGTGCTGTTATACCAGAGACGTAGTTATTTTATCTTTGGGGACGAATTGCCAAAAACCGAAGAGCACTACCGGGGCAATTTCGTCTTGCAGAGAGAGTGTAAAACTCGACTCGACTAAAGTTTCAGTCTCTATTTTTCTATTCCTCTTTTCTAGTTACAGTGATATATACATTTCCTTTTTTGTGCTCAATATTTCAAACAATTGCAAGACAAAATCTGTTTGTTTTATGTTTTAATATCACTAATAGAAAATGTCTACCTCAAGCACTCCGACAAGCTCGACAATTGGATCGACAATCTCGACGGCTCCTGCCAATACCTCCTCCGCTTTCCCTCATATTCCAACGACGATCTCTGCCCCTGCAGTCACGATCAACTCCACGATTGGCGCGTCTACGCCAAACATGAGCATGAGTCATGCTGATTTTCTCCTCAACCAAGAAACCCTCGACACCCTCTTGGAGACACTGTCGAGGCGCATCTCGTCGACCAACCCGACCCCAGCCACAGATTCGGCTACTGGAATGTTCCCTTATGGGATGGGGACTTCGGTCTAAACGGTGTCAGCTTCGTCTGTGATCCATCCTTCTGGGATGACGGGAACTTCGGTTCCAAGCATGTTCTCAGCCACAGCTTCGGCTGCTGGATCGTTCCCTTTTGGGATGAGGATTTCGGTCCAGACTGTGTCAGCTTCGACTGTAATCCATCCTACTGGGATGACGGGAAATTCGGTTCCAAATATATTCGCAACTGCTCCGTCAACATATTCATCTGCTTCAGCTACCCATTCAACGGGTACGATAGGGACGTTTGTTCCGACTATGACCGCTCTGGTGCACTCCTCACGGATTATGCCCGCCGCGGAGAAGCCAACAAAATTCAATGGTGAAGGCTTCAAGAGATGGCAACAAAAGATGTTGTTCTACCTTACGATGCTTGTCTTCGCTAACTTCATGAAGGAAGACGAATCACCCACTGCGGATGAGTCCGAGACTAGTTTCAATTTTCTTGCCGCCTACGATAATTGGCACAACGGTGACTATCTTTGTAAAGGATTTTTCCTAAGTAGCCTAGAAGATAGTCTAAGTAACGTGTACTCATATGTAAAGACCTCCAAGAAAATCTGGGAGGCACTCGACAAGAAGTACAGCTCCGACGAGGCTGGTACTAAGAGATTTGTAGTCACAAATTTCATGGACTACAAAATGGTTGATTCTCGCCCGGTTATGGAAAGAGTTCAACACTTCCAAATGCTGGTGAATGACGTCCACGTCGAGGGGATGGTACTTCCTGATGCTTTCACGGCTGCTGCCATGATTGATAAGCTTCCTCCGAACTGGAAAGACTGAAAGACATATCTCAAGCACATCCTGAAGATGTTATCCGAAAGGTACGAATTGAGTCCGAAGTTCGAGTAAAGTACCAGAAGTCAAAAAGTTCGATCGAACCTCGGGTAAACCTACTTGAATGAGGAGACAACTCGAAGAAGAGGCCGCGTCCTGGCAACGTAAAGTCAAAAGCTCCTTCTTCTCATAAGTTCAATGGCAACTGCTTCAATTGTGGCATATCTGAACACCTATCTAAGAACTATCGCAAGCCAAAGCAAAAGAAGGCCAAGCCGAGTGAACAATTAGCCGAGAGAGAGCCGACTAGTGATGATCTTATCGCGGTTATCACTGAGGAAGCTAATATGGTCGAGAACCGTGGTCAATGGTTCATCTATACTGTTGCAACCGCCCATGTGTGTGCAGACTGGAGCTTGTTCTCCAAATACCATCGATGTGAGGGAAGGGAGTTGAACATGGGAAACCAAGCTTCTTCCCAAGTTATAGGTGTTGGTTCGGTTGTCCTCAAAATGACCTCTGGCAAGGAGATCACTCTGAATGAGGTGCTGCACGTTTCGGACATCCGGAAGAACTTAGTCTCTGGTTCAATTCAAGTTAGTCGTGATTTTAAACTTGTATTTGAGGCTAATAAGTTTGTGTTGTCTAAGTTTGGAACACCTCTTGGTAAGGGTTACCTTACAGATGGACTGTTCAAACTCAGTGTAATGGTTATACGCCCAAAAACTGTCATTAATAAAATTGCTTCTGATTCCTCTTACTTGACTGAGTGCTCCAGTTTATGGCATTATAGATTAGGCCACATTAATCTAAATGCAATAAAACGATTGTCAAATCTCAATTTGCTTAAAGTAAATGAATTTGTTGATAAAAGTAAGTGTGAAATTTGTTTAGAAGCAAAAATGACTAAGTTACCGTTTAAATTGGTACAAAGGAGCACTACACCTCTAGAATTAATTCACACGAATGTATGTGATTTGAAGTTTGTGCAAACTAGAGGTGGAAAAAAGTATTTTATTACTTTTATAGACGATTGCACAAGGTATTGTTATCTTTACCTTTTGAGAGGTAAAGATGAGGCTATTGAAGCTTTTAAGAACTTCAAAAGTGAAGCCGAAAATCAACTTAACTGCAAAATCAAATCTATTCGAAGTGATAGAGGAGGGGAATACATAGCTTCGTTTGAGGAGTTGTGCAATGAAAGTGGCATAATTTATCAAACCACAGCTCCGTATGCACCTCAATCGAACGGTGTTGCCGAACGCAAGAATCGTACTTTGAATGAGATGATGAATGCGTTGTTGATTAGTTATGGGTTACATCAGAACATGTGGGGGGAAGCTGTTTTAACATCTAACTATATCCTCAATAAAACTCCACTTAAAGGTAGGGACGAAACTCCCTATGAGTTGTGGAAAGGTAGGAAACCTTCTTATAAATACCTCAAAGTGTGGGGGTGTTTAGAGAAGGTAGAAGTGCCTCTACCGAAGCAGGTGACAATTGGACCCAAAACAGTTGATTGTGTTTTTATTGGTTATGCACTAAATAGTAGCGCCTATCGATTTATAATTCATAGGTCAGATATTCCGGACATGAATGTCGGAACTACTATTGAGTCATGTGATATTATTTGAATATATCTATCCTTGTAAGGATAAAGCTGCATCCAGTTCAAACACTGGAAATGATGAAGGAACTACAAGTCACGAACTTGTGGCGGTAAAACCTAAGTCTCGTAAACGACCTAGTTCAGAACTTGAAGCTCTAACTCCTAGGCGGAGCACTCAATCTAAAGTTGCGAAGGATTTCGGTCCCGACTATGTGGTTTTCATCTTGGATGAAGAACCAAATTCATTAAAAGAAGCTTTCTCCTGGACCGATAGTTCATTTTGGAAGGAAGCTGTTCAGAGCGAGATCGATTCGATCATGCAGAATCATACGTGGATTCTAATTGATTTACCAGAAGGTTATAAACCTTTAGGGAATAAATGGATTTTGAAATGAAAGTTCAGAGCTGATGGATCAATCGATAAGTATAAAGCTCGTCTGGTTGTGAAAGAATTTCTCCAGAAGGAGGGATATGACTTCTTTGATACATACTCTCCTGTGACGAGAATTACCTCTATCCGGGTGCTTCTAGCGATTACCGCTTTGCAGAATCTTGAAATTCACCAAATGGATGTAACAACATCTTTTCTAAATGGCGATTTAGAAGAGAAAATCTATATGGAACAACCTGGGGTTTTGTAAAACCTGGACAAGAAAGAAAGGTGTGCAAACTGATTAAATTTTTATATGGCTTGAAACAAGCACCTTTACAATGGCACTTAAAATTTGACGAAGTGATGATGTTAAATGGCTTCAAGATAAACGAGTGCGACAAGTGTGTCTACATTAAGAAAACTAATGAAGAATTTGTTATAGTATGTCATTATGTAGATGATATGTTAATCATGGGTAGCAACCTACAAGTGATTAATGAGACGAAACTCAAGTTAAAAAGGAATTTTGACATGAAGGATCCGGGAGTTGCCGACATAATTCTTGGTATAAGAATTATAAGAACTCCAGATGTAATTGTCTTGTGACAATCTCATTACATTGAGAAAGTTATCAAGAAATTCAATGCTTACGATAGTCTTCCAGCAAAGATACCATTGGAACTCAATGTTCACTAAAGTAAGAACAAAGGTGACCCTGTTGCTCAGGAAGACTATACTAGGATCATTGGATGTCTGATGTACATCTCTAACTGTACAAGACCTGATCTAGCTTGCTCGGTAAACAATCTGAGTCGATATACGAGCAATTGATTAGAGTAGATTTGTCCTTATTTTTATTAGCTTTTTAGTTCGTTTTTATATTTTTTTTTGGTATAAGTTGGATGATTTAAGCATAATTCTGTAATTTTATAATTCCAGCTTATTTTACCGCATTTTGATCGTAATTGATGCAAGTAGGTGATATTTCGTTGTTTTTCACCTTACAGCTAAGTAACCGGAAGAGTTTAACGCGTAATAGACGAAGTTCGATGTTCAAGAAGTGAAGAACAAGCTTTCCGGTGAAACGAGTAGCAAAAGATCGAGAAATGGAGACTGACGCTCAGTCGCGTCGACTGATGCGACCGTCGACGCACCGTCGATGCGAGTCATGACCGCGTTAGTCGACGCTCCGTCGACGTACTATCGACGCAACTTGCTAAAGCGTCGATGTCGACGCAACGTCGACGCAACTTGCTGAAGCATCGATGTCGACGCACCTGCCCAGCCGACGCGCGCACCTGCTGACCACACCTACCGAGCGCTACCGACCAAGTCTGCCGAGTCCCGCCGAGCGCCAGCACGCGTCAGTCGACGCTCCGTCGACGCGACGGCCCAGAATTCGGAAATTAGGGTTTCTTGAGCGCCAAGACTTGCGAAACCTATATAAACACTTCATATTTCGAGTTTTCAGTGTGTGCCACGATAGATACATCTACCCTAAGGTTCCTTAGCTCATAAAAATAATAATTCCACATCTCATAACGAGATTTGAAGACGGTGATCGAGGATTGAAGAACAACGCATCGAATTCGAGTTCGGAAGTCATTCTTCGCCCAAGATCAACGTTCAAACTCCGGAATAGCTGGAGCTTTTCATAGCTTTCCTTAGTTTCAATAAGTTTTCTAAACTCTTAGATAATTTTCTAGTTAATTGTTTAGATAAATTCTTAGTTAATTCTAGTTTTAATTAGTTCAATCATTCTTATGCTTGGATATTGGATACTGGTTAATTTAGTTTATTTATGCGATTTAGTTTATGCTTAGTTAATGGTTCTTGGATTCGTATGACTCAATTGCTTAGCGATAGTTTCTTAAATTCATGCTTCTAGATACGATAATTAGCTCTAAATCTTCGTAGCGTTAATTGATAATTAGTTATTGCTCTTAGTTGATAATTTAGAATAATTAGTTTAATCAGCTTTAGTTTACTGCTTAGTTCATAATTGATGATCTAGTTTAAAGTAATTAGTTTAATTAGTTTAATTATCGTCTTAGTTTATAATGATCGAATCAATATATTCAAACCCCCAAATGTATATGTATGTTATTCGTAATTGAGAAAAACATCGAACAGTTGTTTCCTCGAGAGATACGACTCGAGTCAAACTCACCACCCTACAGTTACCTCGTACACTTGCGAGCAAACTGACGTGCTTTTAAATTAATTATTAAAAACGGGGTGCACAAAAGTTTGAGTCAAAAATTTGGCGTCGTTGCCGGGGAAGCAACGAGTAGGAATTTAGGATGTTTTTCATTTCATTATCTTTTTGATTTATTAGTTTCTTTTCTTTATTATTTATATTTTCGCACTGGATTTTTGCCATTTGGTACGTTGACGTGTTGTTGAGTTTATGAAAGGAAGGCGATCACTTCAACACAACCTTGTACCATTCATTGACAACATTCACCGATCAAATCCACTAAGACCAAGACCCATTTTTATTCCCGAGGACGATTCTTCAACAGCAACTGATTTCGTGTGCGACGAGATTCCCAAATCCATGGCGAGACGATCTAATCATGGAGGTGGGCACGAAGAATTGTTTAATGCACTAAACAATGAGTTACCTTTCCAACCTCCACAAAGACATCGAGGAGAGTATGGAAGCGAGCCGCGATACTTTGGAGGATACAATCAACCACCAAACAATCGGGTCCCGCTACAACTAAGAGGAAGGAACGCTCAACGTGATGAAGAAATACGTGATGATTATTCTGACAGACAAATCCCTCGATGAGAGTTTGTAGATGAATGGTTCGATGATCGAGCTTACGAAGGAGATTATGCTGCTTATCATCAAGAGAGAGCACCAAGACACGCTCAACCACCTAGACAGCGTGATTTGGCACGTCCGAAGGTTGTGCTTTATGGGTCTGCTATTGTACTTGGCCCGACTGCAAGGGAAGTAGAGATTAAACCGCATCAAATTAATTTACTTCCGACTTTTCACGGAAATGCCCACGAAGACCCTTTAGCATTTTTGAACTACTTTATCGATGAAGTAGGCAGATTTGTAGGTCATGGCCTTAACCGGGAGGAGATGCAAATGATTTGCTTCCCCTATAGCATGAAAGATAAGGCGAAGACATGGTTACTATCCTTAGAACCAAGATCGTTAACTGATTGGGAGATGATAAGCGAGAAGTTCTTAAATAATATTATTCGGCACAGACAACGGGGCAACTTCGGAGGCAAATCGCTACCTTTGAACAGTTGGAGGGGGAATTATTTCATGAATCATGGGAGCGCTACAAGACACTTTTACAAGCATGCCCACGCCATAACTATTCTCCCGAGATGGTTAATCAATTTTTCTTTGATGGTTTGTTGAACATGGGGAAAAGTGAAGTTGAAATAGCGGCCGCAGGAGACTTTGGTGATTTAACGGCCCTCGAGGCAAAACGAGTGTTGGAGAAACAAAGCGAGAAATCTAGACAAACCAACTCACGACCTCGTAAATTGAAAGTAAATGAAGTTTCCACCACCGAGACAGATAAAGAAGAAGGAGTTAAGGTTTTGGTGAGAGATGGTCAAACGATCAAGGAGATGATTAGGGAAGTACTTAATGAAGAATTAGAAGCATTGAGAGCCCAGCGAACAAGTCAAGTCTCTTCGAAGAAGACTAATGCGATGTGTCACCAATGCGGATCCCCCGAACATTAGCCGATATGTGCCCGTTAAACAACGAACAACGAGGGGACGTCAACGCCATCCAGCACTATTCGAATCAACAACATTCGGGGCAGAGACCACCACACATGCAAACACCTGCTACAGTTCAGTCGACTGATCAACTTTTAGTCTGGCAACAAAACCAAGTTGTCGAAACTATTCGGAACCGAGACGGCCTCACACATGTTCAGGAGGAAATGA
>BMAC01000138.1:1284685-1316440 GCA_014905375.1 Phtheirospermum japonicum
GTTTTTATGAGTTAAGGAACCTTAGGGTAGATGTATCTATCGTGGCACACCCTGAAAACTCGAAATATGAAGGGTTTATATAGGTTTTGCAAGTTTTGGCGCTCAAGAAACCCTAATTTCCGAATTCTGGGCCGTCGCGTCGACGGAGCATCGACGAAGCGTCGAATGACGCGTGCTGAATAATTCCACATCTCATAACGAGATTTGAAGACGGTGATCGAGGATTGAAGAACAACGCATCGAATTCGAGTTCGGAAGTCATTCTTCGCCCAAGATCAACGTTCAAACTCCGGAATAGCTGGAGCTTTTCATAGCTTTCCTTAGTTTCAATAAGTTTTCTAAACTCTTAGATAATTTTCTAGTTAATTRTTTAGATAAATTCTTAGTTAATTCTAGTTTTAATTAGTTCAATCATTCTTATGCTTGGATATTGGATACTGGTTAATTTAGTTTATTTATGCGATTTAGTTTATGCTTAGTTAATGGTTCTTGGATTCGTATGATTCAATTGCTTAGCGATAGTTTCTTAAATTCATGCTTCTAGATACGATAATTAGCTCTAAATCTTCGTAGCGTTAATTGATAATTAGTTATTGCTCTTAGTTGATAATTTAGAATAATTAGTTTAATCAGCTTTAGTTTACTGCTTAGTTCGTAATTAATAATCTAGTATAAAGTAATTAGTTTAATTATCGTCTTAGTTTATAATGATCGAATCAATATATTCAAACCCCTAAATGTATATGTATGTTATTCGTAATTGAGAAAAACATCCGAAAGACCGAACAGTTGTTTCCTCGAGAGATACGACTCGAGTCAAACTCACCACCCTACAGTTACCTCGTACACTTGCGAGCAAACTGACGTGCTTTTAAATTAATTATTAAAAACGGGTTGCACAAAAGTTTGAGTCAGCAATCCAAGTGGAGAACACTGGAAAGTTCTTAGAGTTTTGGAATATTTAAAGTATACTCTGGACTTTGGGCTACATTATGGTAGATACCCCAGGGTACTTGAAGGTTACTGTGATGCAAACTGGATATCCGACTCAAAGGACTCGTTGTCGACAAGTGGGTATGTGTTTGTAATAGGGGGAGCTGTTTCTTGGAGATCCACTAAACAGACCTGTATAGCCCGATCCGAGTTTATCGCTTTGGACAAAGCAGGTGAAGAAGCTGAATGGTTTCGTAACTTTCTGGAAGATATTGCATGTTGGGAGAAACCTGTGCCGCCGGTAATGCTTCACTGCGATAGTCAAGCTGCTATTTGAAGGGCAAAAAGTGGTTTGTATAACGGGAGGTCTCAACATATTCGTTGGAGACATAATACCGTAAGACATTTCATATCGAGTGGGGTTATCTCAGTTGACTATGTAAAGTCAATAGATAATCTAGTGGATCCGTTCACCAAAAACATAGCTCGAGATCAGATGTATAAGTTGCTAGAAGGAATGGGAGTGAAATCCACATCTTAAAGATGATTGTAGTGGAAACCCAACCATGATGAGTGGAGATCCCACAAAATTGGTTCAATGGGAAAACTAAACTATAAAAGTCTGGGTAAGTAAAACTCTACGATCCTATTCCCTAACGGCAATAGTAGAGTTTTAATCTGTCACGTGGTGAGAATAAATCTCTGATTTTTAATGATTCATGTGCAGGTCTTTGACTTGAGTATGACAGAATACTCGTTTTAAGAATTACCTATGTAAGCGAGAAGTGAGGGCCGCTTCTACTGAATGCTTATGAATCCAAAGAAGTTGTCCATGGCCAGAAACGGACACAAACGTGAGAACGGAAGAATTCTGAGACCTTAGTGGGTTGGTACTATTGTCTAGTATACACAAAGGGGAATAGTTCAAGATTTATATTCACTAATCCACCGGTATGCTCGGTAGTATTAAGTTATTAACTAAGGAAGGTTCAAGGCCACAAGCCACCTATCCCTATTCTCTATTATCTCTTAAGGACTAAGTTACGTATTTGCATACATGTTTTCTTTTTGGCTATTCTCACTCATGTGGGGGATTATTGTTAAATTGGATTTAATTAATTTAATGGTGCAGCAAAAATTCGTCTTAAGAATTGTGTAGGCTCAATCTACGTTTCGTGTAGATAACTGTAGCATTTTGAAATTTTCAAATCCAATTAATAGTGAGTGAGAAATTGTGCTTCGAAATTGAACGGTTGTTTAAGTGTTATTTGCTTATTCCACATTGAAAGATAATCAATGTGGAAGGGAGTTTAAAAGTGTTTACTTATTATGAATGGACATCAAGTGGGCCAGCGGATATTGTGGACTTTGTGTGAACAAATCTCACGCGGGCCCTCGGACTTGGGTTCGCCCGTCCGCCTTCGGCGGAGCCGAGCTCGAGCCCGGACCCGGTCCCGGACCTTGGGCCTTGGGCAATTGGTCCAATTTGGGTGGTCCGTTTGGGTGCCCCAGGCTATCTTTTTTAGCCACGTGTGTATATGGGCTCCTGACCATTCTGCGTACGTTTCAAACGTACGTAAATGGACTCCTGACCATTCAGGTATGTTTTAAACATACGAAAAAAATGGTAAGTAACGACATGCAACTTAATGCATGGACGTTACATCTTTTTACCGTATTCATGCTGCCTTTTGTAACCCTCAGGTGGAACCCTTATATAAGGGTGAGATATCCATGCATCATTCACACTGAACTCTCACCATACAAAACACAGCATACGAGCATTTCTGCATCATTTCCTTTTCGTAGCTCTGTCCAAATTCCTTCAGTTTGCCGGAGCTCTGGTATTAACGGTGCTGTTATACCAGAGACGTAGTCGTTTTATCTTTGGGGATGAATTGCCAAAAATTGAAGAGCACTACCGGGGCAATTTCGTCTTGCGGAAAGAGTGTAAAACTCGACTCGACTAAAAAGTTCCAGTCTTTATTTTTCTATTCCTCTTTTCTAGTTACAGTGATATATACATTCCCTTTTTTGTGCTCAATATTTCCAACAGAATATATGTAAAAATAATTAAAAATACCAAGAAAGTTGGGGAGGGAGAAAACATAAATTAATAATAAAATAAGTCAAATAATAAATTAAAAACAATTTGCATGAATCATCTATTCCCTAATTTGGTGTAATTTCTTAGGGAAAAAAAATTCTTTGCCACCTGTACTTGTAGCGTTTTTATGGTTTGCAACCTAATGTTTTTTTGTTGTTATTAACAACCCAAAGTATGCGGGTTTTGCTCTTTGCAACCTTCAAGCTATTTTTCATTAAAAAAATGGTTGAATCGAAGCACGTAAACCTCTTGCCTCAATCTAAAAACATGAAAACATTGCCCAACATAATAATTGGTGATGAGGAATGAGGTTTACGTGCTTCGATTCAACCATTTTTTGAATGAAAAATAGCCTGAAGGTTACAAAGAGCAAAACCCGCATACTTTGGGTTGTTAATAACAACAAAATAAACATTAGGTTGAAAACCATAAAAACGCTACAAATACAGGTAGCAAAGAATATTTTTCTCAATTTTTTTATTTGTTTTAATTTTATTCTTGGGCTTATATGACAACAAACAAGATAGATGAGGCAAAACGAAAAAAACTGGCTCAATTGTCACTTTTACTAGAATTGGATGATTTGGATAAATTCACGTTTTCTTATGAATTTTCAAAAATACGATTTTGCACACGACTGAATCGGTTTTTTGGTCTTGATTTGTAAAATTTTACGATTTTACGAGTTGAATCGTGATTTGGACAGTATAAAATGATTATATTTATCTACCAGTAGGTAGTAATTGAATTGATTTAGAAAGTTTAACCTGACTCATTTGTTATCGAGTCGAGCTCGAAGATTCTCCATCGAATATATTGGTAACTCGCGATCCTTTTTGAGTCTAAATGAGCTAAATATATATTAATTATAAAATTAAATTATTCTTCACTTCATGATATAAAAAAAATAAAATACTTTTAAACCATACAATATATCTACCAGAATCTTTAAACAAATAAATTTATTTAAATATTGGCAAAATTACAGAATAACCCAATAACATAGGGGTGATGGCAATTTAATAGCACTATATATAAATATTGGCAAATTTAACCAGTAACTTAAAAAAAATCATCAAATTTAACCATAATTCTTGGCAAAAAAAATAAAATTTGTCGAAATCTTTCAAAATCTGGCGACAACTGATGGATTGGACCGATCTTGAGTTTTTTGCCTAGTCAATGTTGATGTGGTAAAAATAAATAGAAAAATTAATAAGTTTATAGAAAAATCGAAATTTGCTTGATTTCATCAGTTATTTGCGGGTAGTTCAAAATGCAGATACCCGATTGAAGATTTTCACTGAAAAATCTTCGATTCAAAAGAGCAATTAGAAGATTGGTGAGTGAGATTAGTGAAAGGGCGTAGATTTAGGAATTAAAGTTCTATTGCCGTGTGTGATTATAAGAGCACCGCGGTCCAACTTTAGTTACCTATGAGTAACTGTGTTAAACTTATACTTAGATAATTTGGGATACAGTTTTTAACTATTAGACCAGTTGGGAATTGCTCATTTTTCTAATTAATTTTTATATTAAAAAAGGATATTAATAAAACTTAATATTAATATGCCAGGTGTGAGAAATCTAGGTCCTTTATTGATGATTTCAAAACTTTTAGGTCTTTAATCGATAAGTTTTTTCTTTCAACTCTTAATCGTTGACCTGTTTTTTTGGGAATCTGGTGCCATGATTAGACATGTCACCGGCGGTTACGGTTAGGTGGTTAACCGCTAATCTTTAATCGGTCAACGGTTACGCTTAGCCGTTGACCGGCAATTCGGTTTAAAATTAAAACCGTAAACCGAATTCCGGCGGTTCAGTTTTGGTTACGGATTTTGGCCAACCGAAACTGCCGTTTAACTAGAAAAAATAAAAATAAATAGAAATTAAACGACAGTTCAACCGCCGTTTAAAACTGGTGGTTAGCCGGTTGTTAAATCGGCTAGTTTTTCACCATTTGAAATCAATGGCTCGGATCAAATAACCATTGGAGATCAACGGTCAAAAAAACTAGTCGTTGGGGATTTAACCGCCGGTTAACCGAAACTAGCGGTTCACAGCGGGTAGTTTTTTGAAATTTTTATTATTTTTTTTTATCAATTTCTACACCTATAAATACCCCACTCTCCAACACCAATCCTCACACCAATTCACTCTAGTATTCTTCTTCTTCTCTTATATTTTCAAGTTTGAATTTGCTAACTTGTGCAAAAAATACTATCAATAATATTCTTCTTCTTAATCTCATTTTACTTAATTTTCTTTTGTAATATTATTATGGAAAGCTCTTCTCATAATATTAATACTAATACTATTCGAGAGTCTCATCGAGGCCGAGGCTGAGTTGGAGGTCGAGGATCTCGACGAGAACCTTCGGCCGTTGCCGGAAATTATGTTCCTGATGAGATGACGCTGGAAGAAGTTGAAAACTTATATAATTAAATCAATTTCGGCAAGTATAATCAAACCAATTTCGATGAGGATTTACCTACCTCCGACGAATCCGAACCGCCGATCGACTTCAATTTGGATGAAGATAAGTAGGAAGCGGGTGATATGTCACCGCCTCAATCAAAATAAAAGGAATATCAATCCCCCATCTTTTGATTACATTTCAAAAGAACGAAGGTCGATGGTGTACCTCAGGCATAATGCAATTATTGCAAGAGTCATTACACCTTCAGTTCTAAAAATAATAGAGGCTACGAGACGCTTAAATACCACATGGAGAAGAAGCATCCCGACAAATACGACGTTGATAGCTCTCAAACATAATTAAACTTCTCATCTTCATCTACTGCCGGCACCGGCGTCGGCGGCTAAGGTACGAGTTCTAATTTATTTCAATATAGCAAAAGTGGTCATAGAAAGTTTCTTATAAGATTTGTTTCTGTCATGGGTCTTCCTTTTAGAAAATGGAAAAGGGCTAGTGCTAGTCGAATAATGGAGTTAGAAAGTTATTTAGGGGCTTTTGAATTGAAAAGTTTCCCGAAAAAGCCCGATGGTACTAAGGATCTTATGCAGTTTTGGTCGAAAGTGGCCACTATTTTTTCTACACTCTCTAGGATCGCCAAGGAGGTTCTCGTCGTTCTTGTTTCAACAGTTTCTGTTGAACAGACCTACAACACAGGAGGCTTTATGTTAGATGATCGCCGGTCTAACTTATTACCCAAAAGTCTTGAAAATAAAATATTAATGAATGACTGAGTCAAAGCTGAAAAGCGAGAACAATAAATGCAATTGGATGAAGATGAAGAGAGCGACCATTATGATACCACTTCAGGAAGCAACGACAATGGCGAATAAATGAAGACGAGCCTCCTCCACTATCCACATAACATAGGTAAGTATAAGAACTATGTGGACTTTGATGATACGTAGGCAAGTTAATTCTAATATTAAAAGTTAAAATTTTTAATTTTAATTTCTAATATTAGAATTAAAATTAAGTCCTTTTTATTAAACTAGTTTTTTTTCAAAAAAAAAAAAAAACCCGAACTACGTGGACTTTGATTCCTTTACGAGGATACGTAGGCAAGTTAATTCTAATATTAAAAGTTAAAATTTTTTTATTTTAATTTTCTAATATTAGAATTAAAATCAAGTCCTTTTTTTAAAAAAAATATTTTTTTTAAACTTTTTACTTCAAAATTTTAATTATTCAAATATTATTTGAGTTCTCATCTATTTATCTCATTCTAATTCTATTTAAGTTTCTCATTTATCTCAATTATTCAACTTTTATTTAAGTTTTTAAATTCAATTTTAAAAAAATGGCAATTAACCGTTGGTTTGTTTAAACGTAACCTTAATTGGTTCACCGCCGGCTGGTTATGGTTAAGGTTTGCTGGTTAATTTAACCAATATTTAATTAACCGGCTGGTTTTAACCTTTTCAACACCTCTAGCCATGATCTTGGATTGTTTGTCATCTCATGAAGTACTATGATTAGATAGATATTTATATGCCCTCATTTAAACTTAGGGCACGCTTTATGTTATTTAATGTTTTCATGCTTTAGTTGGTGTTTTATTCCAACCTGGGAGGTGGGAAGTTTAAATAATATATTATTGATCTTTTCGGTTCGGAATATTTTGTCCTATTTTGGCTGGTTCAACGTTCATTTAGGTCGAATTGCTAGCATTTTGGTTGGTCCAATTTGGTTGGTTCAACACTCCTTCTGGTTGGATTGTTAGCACTTTGGATGGTCCTTTCGTTATGCTGGATTGCTAGCAATAATTTATCTGGTTTAGTAATCCTTTAGGTCGGATTACTAGCACTTTAGTTGGTCTGATGCTTTTGTTGTGTTAGATTGCTAGCAGTAATTTAGCTAGTTCAGCACTCCTTTAGGTCGGATTTTTAGCACTTTCGCTGGTCAGATGCTTTCGTTGTACTGGATTATGTAGTGACTTTACTTAGTTCTATGTTTTATAGGTTGTAAATGATTATATGTATTTTTTGATCTATCTAATGAGGTGGACACCTTGGATATATTATTGTTTGCGATTTTACCAGGTCATCCAAAGGAAGAGGGTTTGAAGTTGCTGAGAAACGATTGGAATAATTCTCTTTGTAATAGTGATTTTTTACCAGGTAAGTCTTGCATATATGGAGTAATTGGGTGATACATGTGACCTCAGGTTGTTAGGTTCTATGTGTTATTGTGTTAATAAGCATGTTAGGTTAAATGGTTCAATGCCTAATGATAAAATAATTATGGCAACATGTTGATGCTTGAAAACATAAAATAACAATTATAAAGAATCTGTCATAAAATAAATAGGAACTCATTAAATAAATACTAAGTGTTCAGATAATCATCGAGTGAAAAGGATGTCATGGTTTTTAATTTTTTGTTCATATTATAACAATGTAGCTAAGACTCGTGGAGTTTGGCTGGAAGAGATGGTTTGAAAGGATCTTGGAAGAGTTTGTGCAGGAGCTGAGGAAGGTGGCACCAAGGATTCTAGTGGAATGTTGAGCTCAGGTGACCATCCCAATAGTTGGTTCGAGTTATAAAAACTTTTTTGGTTAGTTATATTCTATCTAACTGCAACTATATGGTGTAGATGTAGTATGCGATGAGTAAGGTCGATCTGCACAAGGACCATATGTTGATTTTAATTTGACAAATAATATAAAATACATAATATAGTTTTATCTAAACCAAAACATAAGATGATTTAATTTACATCATTACAAATGACAAATGTAACATAAATAATTATAAAACTAATTGTAATTCACAAGAACTATAGCAAGATTTAGAAACTCAAGTAATCAAGTGATAAGGGGATTTTACGGGATTTTAGGTTACAATGAACTTTCAATATTCTTCCTTTTCACCCATACAAGTATTGTTGTGATTCAATATTAGCCAATCACAATTATAGTTTAATCCTCCTCTCGTAGTAATCAAATCGTAGATACTAAGTATAAAACAACGTCTCCGTTTGATGTTATAATTATAACTCCAAAATATTTTAAAGATTTATACGACTTCAATACTAATCACAAACCTCTTGATCTTTTTGATTAGAGTGTTTCATATTTGAAAGCCTATTGATAAGTCTCATCTCTCGAACTATGATTTATCAAATTAGGAGTTATAAACCTCAATCACAACTATATAAGCACAAAAGGTTGTCAATCACTTATGCAATAATGAAATCAAAACAAAGAAAAAATAGTAAAAGGATCATACTAAAAAAAGAAAGAAATATCAGAACATTGATTAATTACTATTTTTCAAACCCCAAATTATAGAAGAATTAGCTAGACATATTCATAAAACAAGCTAGACAACTTACCATCACATAACATTCATAAGTAAAAATAAGAAAAGATAAAATTTAGGAGGTATTGTGGATCCTTTGATCTTCATCTCCAAGTGTTTCTTCTCCGAACTACACCTAAATAATATGATGAATGGTGATGAACTCTTCTGGAAGATGATGCATTTGGAGTACTTTCAGGCCCCCATTTTTAAGTCCAAGTCAAGTCACAACCTTCAAAATGGATATGTAACATTTTTTGAACCGTTCATGACCGAGAATGGGGTTACGAATGGTCGCCATGAAAACAACACTCACCAACTCGAGTTGCGACCGCAAAAGGGGTCGTGACTGAGTTTCTGGGCCCCGTTGACTCATTATCCTTGCGGGCTTGCTTCAATCTTGGTCTGATGGACTCTTCTCCTCATTATTTATAGTCCAGTTCTTCATCCCTTAGGTCATTTGTGATTCTTTAAGCCTAATTTGTCCAAGTTAGCTCCAAAAGTCCTATAAAAATAACATAATACCAAACACATAATAACATCCAAATAATAAGAATTTAAAGTAAAAATACATTAAAAATGTACAAATAGTAGTTAAAACCTAATCAAATAAGTCTGAATATGTGCGTAAAAATCGTTTTTATCAACTCCTCTAAAAGTTTGTTCGTCATCTAAGAAACAAAAGATAAGAAAAAACACGAGTGTGGAAAAAATGATGATGTATTTGCTTTAAAAGTATCATTTCTCAAAATATAAACACAAATCAAGACTCAACGAAATACCCTTTTTACCTTTTATTTCTTGCTTTAAAACAATTATCCTTACAATCGTAAGTCTTTCACTCATCACACAAGTGTTTGATTAGAATGTGTATAAGCTCGATATCATATCAACGCATATACTCTAATATAAGCTTGCAAGTTATTTATCTCTCCATTACTTGGTGTGTACAAAAGACAAGAATCAAATATGACTTTTATTAAGGTTGTAATGTAGTCTCTATGGTAAGGTAATGAATATTTGGATAATAGCGACTATAATGTGAACTAACGCATAAGAATACCACAACTAGCCTCACATTTAGATTCTTGAAGCTTTTTCAAATTGTTTCACCTTATCCTCAAACCTAAAATTTTGAAAAACTTGCCTTTAAACATAGGCTCTCAACCAACCCAATTGATACCCAAAATTACTAAACTTCTTTGCATTTACTTGAAACATTGATTATACTTTGCTTCTTATTAACTAAACTAAAATATACATAGCCCTTATAGAATACGATTTTAGACTCTTATCGTCAAAGTACATTTTTTAGCAAAGAATTTGATGCTTACTAAAATAATAACAAGATCGATTCCTGCACCCAATAATCGATTCACTCAAGTGAAACAACTTAGAATTTCAACTATCACAACTCACAAAAACTTTTAAAAAAAGTCATAAGGCTTCTTGAGAGTATAGAATGAGCTCATGGCTACAAAGAATAGAAAAAAAAAATCTCAACAGGGCTAACTAGGGATTATTTTATTTTTAGTAGCTTTCATATATGGATATGGACAGTCGATCGACTAAACCTGCAGTCGATCAACTGCGACGCAGAGACTTTTGGGATTTTTGGTGTTTTTACGATTTTAAACCTACAAACAACTATATAAACTCCACATCTTTCACCAACAAAGGCATCCACGCTCCTCCCAACTCTTGCATTTGCTTGGGACTTATTTTCTCTAAGCTTTTAGATTTAATTTCTTTCTCTAGATTTTAGATTTAATTTCAAATTTTTCCTTGGGTTTGTAAGCCTAAGAAGAATTCAAGTCATCACTTGGATTTTATTTGCTTTGTAATTTCATTCAAACTTTTGGATTCTCTTTTCAACTCAAGTAAGTTTTCCTTTATTTTCTTCCTTTTTCTTCAATTTCATGCTTGTTCTTCAATTTATGCATTTTGCCTTAGCTCTTAGATGTATTGTTAGATTTTGTGATTTGACTATGGAATCTAGGTGAGTGACACACCAAGATCATAGATCGGGTCCTTGATCGTTTTAATTTTGAGTATTTCATATGCTTTAATTTGGTTTTTATTCTCATGCATAGTTTTATGTTGAACCCTAGATCCACTCTTCGTTTCTAGTTATTTCTCGTAAAGTTTTTAACTTTCACGTCAACTTTTGTTGCTCTTTCCATTGATGCTTTTGATTTTTGCTAATTTGTATTATTAAAATTTTCATGATCATGCATGCATAGTAGTACTTTAGGCTTTCATGCTTATACTTAGTGAAACTTTGCTTTTTGTTGCTTGTTTTGATTCTTGATTGCTATTTCCATTAGGCATTTGCACGAGTCATACGAAATAATTGCATTTACTTTCATTTTACTTACTTTACTTGCTTTAATTTCGTTTATTTTTGTTTTCCTTTAATTTCAACAAAGCTAAAAATCCCTTGATTCTTACATTCGAATTGAATTCCGATTATACCAAGCTATGAACCCACTTTTCTTATTGAACACCACTAAAAACCTACAAAACAGTTAATCAATTTATCTCACCTTTATTAGTCAACAACTAGACCATACTCAACTACTATATTGAATATGTCTCTTGCATTGGTCAATGACTTTAATCGCCCTAATATAGAGATTATGAGTGATCTCTCTCGAAATTCCAATCGAGAAATGAATTTTATCTTGGCTCAACTAACACCTTCATTTACATCATGATGTACCCAACACAAGCCATATCTACCCCAAAAAGGAGTGCAAACATTGATCATGGTCAAAGTACATCACTAAGTAAACAAGGTGCGTATTGGCCTCAAGTCAAATTACTATCACATGCTTTATATATAGATAAGTTTATAGACATACAATAAATATCTTATCAGTAGGATTTACCAATACTCTCTAAAGTATCCATGTGTCCATCACGAATAACAATTATTCGCAGTCGTGAGACTAACTGCATTATATAAGAATGTGATGCAGACCACATGTCGACATATATTATATTATCAATATCCAAATCTTGATAATCATTAGTCGGGGCTATTTTAAGAGTAATATTATATCACTGACATCTCACCATCTCAATTAGGGGTGAGCAGAAATAATGGGTACCCGGTTCCGGACCCGGAACCGCATGGGACCCGTTGGGTCCAGTCCCAGAACCGGACCCGTCGGTACCGATTCTGGTTCTAAATTTTTGGAAGCGATTATGACCGGTCCCGGTTTTGGGTCCACACTTTCGAGACTCGGTATCCACCGGGTACCCGGTGGGACCGATTTCGGGGCTGGGTACCCGTTGGTACCAGTTCTTGAACCGGGTACCCGGTACCAAGTCTTTATTATTATTATTACTATTATAGTTTATCTATATAATTAATTATGCACTAAGATTTTATTTTAAAAAAATGGCTAACATTTATAGTAGGATTTGAATAAATACTATGTGGTTTGATTTTTGGTGATTGCATGGTATAATGAGATTATTGTCATTTAATTAAGAAGCATAATTTAATACATAAAATCCATTTAATTAAATATTTTATTAAATTATTTATGGTGATTGCATGTTACCGGGAAGCCGGTTTCGGAACCGGTTCCCACTGGGTCCGGGCCCGGTTCCAAAAATTTTGGACCCGGTTAGTACCGGTTCCAAAAACTTTGGACCCGGTTAGTACCGGTTCCCTTTTCTTGGACCCGATCTTGACCGGTTCTGGTTCCAAGAAAATTGACCGGGTACCCGATTCCACTCACCCCTAATCTCAATGACAACATTAACTCACGGAAACATTTATATGAATAATTGCAAACAATCAAAATAATAATTTAATAAATGCATTGTCATATATATAACGATGTATATAATAATTATCATCAATTATATTATTTGTAAATCTGAATGTCTTTAGGACATTTATACTTTCAAAATGACCTAAGAAGCATTAGGTAGACCAGAGTCAAACGTTGCTGCACAATACAAAAAAGAACTTGGCTATGGCTGAACATTACTGCTTGGGTCAATGTGTGCACACTATTGTGTTTGTGTGTTGGTGGTTATGTGTTGGTAGGTGGAGGTTGAAGGTGGTGAGAGATAGTGGTAGGGGATGTTTATGTATTGAGACGACCATGTAGTTTGGTGATAGACGGAGTTTGGGTTTGGGACGGTGGTCATGGCATAAGGATTAGGTTCATTTTTTTTCGGTGTGTGTAATAATTAGATTTTATGTGTGTTTTTGTGCTTAATGAGATTTTTTTTTTATTTTTATTTTTACGAGTTCAAAGCAATAGGGTGTAAAAAGCAAAATATGAGTGTAGTAGCTGCAACTATGGTGTAAATTGAGTTGAGCGACACACAAGCGCTTTTGAGCAGTTCGATTTCACAAATGAGCTGGGCTTAAGCACTCTGTCAGTATGCATGTGAGGTATATGTGAATTTTCCAAAATACTCGAGGTCACTGTGAATTTTTCAAAATACTCTAATATTATAGTATCAATTACACCTACATACGGTTTGAATATGGTAATTGTCAGAAACTCAAGCTTTTGTTGAGCATGTAATAATCAAGAAATGTTGAGTTAATCTAAAGCGTGTCACTTTTTTATCGAGTCGATCTCAAACAATATTCTTTTCAACTTATCAAAATCGAACAATGATAAAAATAAGTTAATTTTACTCAATCAAAAAAATACTCAACTCAAATCGAGTCAAGTCGTCTTCAGCCCTAGCCAACAAGGAAACGTAGTTAAAACTTCAAACGGCTTTGTGGCCCATTTATTATAAATAGGTCCGACTTGTTTTCTTCCTAACGGCTACAGAGAGAAGAATTTCGAGGGTCAATTTCAAAATATTCAAAATTCAAATTTGAAAGGAAGTAGAGAGAGAAAGTAAAAACAAGGGAAAATAATAATCGGAAAAAAGGGATGGAGAACAGCAAATTGGGTGAGCCGATTGAAGTGATGTTAGACCCAGAGACGGAGTTTTTGGCGTCCAAGCAAGAGACTGGTAACGAGTGGGAACTCTTCAAAGAAAACGTTCGCCCTTTGAAGCGCGGCCGCAACGTTGGTCTCCTCAACAACGCCCTCAAATCCCATTCCGATACCCAACTCAAGAACTCACTTCTCCATCATCGAAGGTGAAAATCTCTTTTTAATTGTTATTTTATTATTTTTATTTGTTCATATTCACTTTTCTAACCGATTATTGTTAAATTGTGATGTAATTAGGAGGTTGATTGAGGCCATTGACGAGTACAGCGGCGACGACCCACTTCGGCCATGGATCGAGTAAGTAATCATTACTCGGTGTAACTTGATTATATCCAAAATCGAACTTCAGTTTTCTATTCTTTTTTTTTTTCATTCTATGCGTGCCGGTTCATTTATCATCAGATTCATACATTTTAGTTTGTGAATATGGGTTATTTGTAGCCGGGTATTTTCTGGAAACTCGAATATCATTCGTAAGTTATTATCATGGTGATTGGTGTTTTTGATGACCTAATGTGATAGAATTTTTTAGTTGTAGCCAATTTTAAACAATGTAGAGAAATGGGAATTTTTAATAACATGTATTTTACTTGTAGGTGATAAGAATTATATTGTTGATTGCTTATTCACACGATTAGTATTCATACATACATCTGAGTCTCTGCCTGTGGTTAACTGAGTAGTGGTATATTGTGCATGTTTTCCATTGATTTATTATTTTTATCTCGAATAAACTACTTTTTTCTGAACTTGTTAAATGTGCAAAAGGTGCATCAAATGGGTTCAGGAAGCATTTCCTCCCGGTGGAGACTGCTCGGGATTAGTTGTGATTTATGAACAATGTGTTCGCACATTTTGGCACGAGGACCGATACAAGGATGATCTTCGGTACCTGAAAGTATGGTTGGAATATGTAAGTGTCATCTTTGTTTGTTTTCGTTTCGTGCATATTAATTATGTTTAATGCTGATAATGGGTTGGCTGCTTATGTGAAATGATGAAACAGGCTGAAAATTGTGTAGATGCTGAAGTCATTTATAACTTTCTGGAGGCAAACAAAATCGGAGTGACACACGCGTCATTCTATATCTCCTATGCGTTGCACATGGAGCACAAGAATAAAAATAAAACTGCAAATGAAATCTTTAATCGTGGGCTGTCTATGTAAGCTTCTGTTTTTATTTCATTTTATAATCATTTCTTTTGTGAGACTCGGTAGTTTATCATGAATGCTTGGATTTTCTATATTATAATCTATGAGAGCCTTTTGGATTCTTTCTAGAGATGCATTGGGCTTGACATGGTTTTGTAGGTTAGGCATCCATAAAGAGAGAGCAATTCAAAATTTCAAATCACTCAGTCTTTTAATATTAATCCCTTGTGAAACATTCTTCTTTTTTCTAGTTTAACGACTACAAATATTTTGGGTTTGCAATTCACCTCCTTACTTGACGTCATATGTATGCTCAAATTAAGTTAAATAAACTGAGGGGAGAAAAATAGGTATATGTAGTACCTTGAGTTGGTAACTGTAGTGAAAAAATCCATGGAAACGTTGAGAGGATAAGTAAATTGATAAATCACTTACTTTTTCCCTTTGATATTTCCCTGAAAACTTAATTTATCAATTCCTACCATTTCAGAGAATAACTTACCCTATAATTTTTTGGTTGTCACAATTCTCCCAATTGCAGTCAATAAACTGATCTTTTATTTATGGAAACTAGGAAAGCTCAACCGGTTGAGAAATTGACAACCGCGTACAAGAAGTTTCTTACACGTTCAATGAGACAACTGAAACCCACAGATGTAAGCAACGTTTTTTATTTTTAGATGATTTTCCTTTTTTTTTCTTTGTTGTTGTACTTTGCTTGACTTCTAACTCTGGAACAGGAGGATGTGACGGAGAATCACTTACCAGCTCGAAGCTTTGGAACTGTGTTGACTAAACAAACAAGTGAGCTACCCATTTACCTTTTAACCTTTAAAGGTTTTAAAGATGACCTATGAAGATTTTATTGGCTAATACTTTCTTATGATAGCAGGAAACCCAGTTTCAGACAGTTCTGATATTTTTAGGAAAAAACTGAAGCCTGACAGGTAAGAACAAGATTTGTATGCTCAGCTTTGATGCTACTTAGCTTTGCTTATCTTATAATTTTAACTACTAATATTTGCTTACCCGAAGTCTAAATTTTTGACTAATGATGCTATGAAATCTATATTGTATACGATATCTTATAGAATCTGCAACGTTTTGCATTTTTCATTTTCTTTCTTTTAGGGCTCCTGGAGCTGCATTGTCGATTTTTAAAGATAATAGCAGTAGTTCACTGATGGATCAGCATTCAGAAATGCCCAAGGTAGACTTAAAACCATGGCACTCACTTGGTGCTCGAGCAGAAAGAAATAAAGAGAATAGTGCAATTCCTTCTAAGTGGACATCAACCAAGGTAAATATTAAGCTTTTAAATCTACCTCATGCATCATGGCATATGGTTTCTTATGCTCAAGTGAATTTTATTTTACAGATTCCTCAGAGACCTGGTCAAAGAATAAGAAGACCACCTCCAGGCCCATGCATTGAGATCTTCGTGGACGAAGAGTCCTCAGAGTAAGTATACATATCACCGTTTTTAATTATTATTATTATTATTATTATTGTTATTATTATTATTTAGTTGTTTTGGATAAAATTTCATTATTGTTTAACATTTTCTTTTTTGCTTGCTGTTACTGACGAACTGATTTCTCATATACAGACAACATAAACAAGAAAATGAGGGGGAAAAGACATCGGTTCTGCAGCTCAGGCCTGGGGATGGTAGAGATATTAAGAAGTAAGGAGCGGTTTTGTTTGAATATTATTGTTTTATTCACACTGCCAACTCTTAGTCATGATGCTATTTTCTGACTCATATATTTTTTACGTTTTTCAGGGAAACGGAGCTACTGAGAGAGAACCCGTTGCGTAATTTCCCTCCAAATTCTCTGCCCAGATAATAAGTTAGTTTTGTCTTCGATGGATCAGCTTACCACTCCTAAGCTTGATAATCTGTATTTGAGTGTTGTTGTCGAGTGAGGAAAAAAATATTTATATATTTGTGATTGTCCGAGCTTTCATATCGGCTATTTTTTGTGACTGAAACTTAATTGTTGCTAAGGTTTGATTTTGTAATCTGTATTTGTGCCTGTTTCTGTTTGCCTGTATTTACTTGCATTGATCATGTTTCAGTTATCAAAGGCAAGTAGCCAGTAATCCTCTACTAATTGTTATGTTTTTGTACTACGATAAGGCAATGTAGTTTTTAGAAGACACTTGTCATTGCTTGTTGAGAATTTTATGCAAACTATGATGTTGTGTCAAGGCAAGTAACTATTTTTCCAAGATTACATTTTCTTCTAAATTTGGAAGATATTTTTCACTTCAAAAGTATATTGACATCTTTAAACAGAAATCCAAATGTGGGATTTGAAAGCTCATAAGTAAGAAAGAGTAGGTATATCACTTTTTACCATTTATTTAAACAGATTCGAAGCCTCACCATTACCCCATACACGATTGAACAACGGGTCTGGACAGGTAAAAAATGGTCTTATAGCATGAGATCGGTCTCATACAAGTATTTGTCCTCAAGACAAACGTATGCATAAGCATACAAATGATGCTTATTTATTTTTTGTTTCTTTGATGAGAGTGTATATAGCATTTACTACATCCATTCCACAAAAATAGTAAATTTTCACTTTCACGAATATTAAGAAAAAGTAGTTAGTGTGGTTGAAGTATTATTAACTTTAACTTATATTTTTCAATTGTACACTTTATTTTAACACTAATGACTCATTAATTGTTAATACCAATATGTATTAAATAGAAATACATAAGTAAATGTATAAAATAAGTATGGAAAGTGTGATATAACTTGGGACAAAAATAGTGTGTTATCTTTTGGGAAGGAGAGAAAACTATGGTATTAATTGTCATAATGTTCTTAGTATCTCAAGTATACTAATTATGAATTATATGTAGTATATAAATTTCATCGATTTTTTGATTTTTAGTAGAGTTTGTATCAAATTTGATAGAATTAGTATGAAATTCACATCGTCACTTGAAATTTCATATTATTTAGTATGGAACTTAAATTCAATGAAGAAGAAACAAAAAACTTGTTATTTTTGTATAACTTTAAGGCTGAAAAGAAGATTTGGAATCCCATGAATTAGTATGAAATCTCAATATATAGTATGGAATTTCACGACGTAGTATGAAATTCTGATAGTATACAAATATTAGTATGAAATTTTACGATGTGATATGAAATTCCACGATATAGTATGAAATTCGACTGGGTGGCAGTGATCGATGACCGACGGCGGCGGCAGCACCGAAATTAACATGAAGTTCTGTGCATTTTAGTTGAATAAAGTTAGGGATGAAAAAAAAAAAGATTGTTAATAAGGGTAAATTAGTACTCTTATGTAGTAGTTTAGATCAAAAGGAAAGTTAATAAATTAAATGGGAATGTAATATTTTCACGTTTTTGGGTATCTATTATGAGATATGTGTCAATAAGGAAAGAAAATAGAAAACTCTTTTTCAATGAAACATGGATTGTAAATCTATATTTAAATATATATAAAAAGGCTAGCGTTTGTAAAAATATTTCTCAAAATTTCCCCGCCCATTTTACTTATTATTTGTAGTATACATCTTTATAATTATGATTTATGTAAAGAAAATATTAAATATATAAAAGAATTATGGTAATTATAAATAAAATCTGAGAAAATTAAAATAATATAAAAGTATTTGAAGAAAATATAATATTAAAAATTATTTAAAATAAATATATAAATATATGTAAATAATTAGTTAATAAATTTGAAAAACCCAGAAAAGCAAAAGTAAAATATAAATATTTTCAAATGATGTAAACTAAAATTGAAAATATTAATAAAATCATATAGATAAAAATATAAGACCTTATAATTAAAATATAAATATTTATTTAATATGAAACAAAATCAAAAATTCAATAATCAAATAAAATTAAAAAAAGCATAAAATAAGTTAAACTAACTCAAAATATTCATAGTTATTATTAAATAAATCTAAAAATAAAAAATATAATCGATAAAAATATAAAAACAATAACATCAACTACAAAAAGAATTATGTATATGTATACATAAGAAATCTGAAAAATAAATAAATAAGAAATATATAATCTATAAATAAATATATATAATTAGTTTATAAATCTGCAAAACCCGAAAAAGTAAAACCAAAATATAAATATATCAAATGATATCAAATAAATTTATTTTTATTATAAATAAAATATAAGAACTTCTAACTAAATGACAAATATTTATTAATAAATACAAAAAGAATAGAAAACAAACCAAAAGGCTTCTAATATTATAAAATTAAATATGAATTCATAGCTACAAAAAAAGTACCATTAAATTATAGAAAATTATTGACTAAATATAAAAATAAAAAGATAAACAACTACAAGAAATATAAAATAATATAAATAAAATTGGAAAAAAATAAAATAAATATAAAAATCTATAATTTGATTTTAAAAAATTATTTAATAAGTTTGTTAGCTAAAAAAAAGATAGTATGGGTACAACCAGAAAATTAATGCAATGGAGACAAAAATAATAAATATAATTGGTAACAAGAACTTGTATTTTTTTCCATAATTTTATTTGTTGACCAGACCATGTGATACGAGGAAAAATCTAATAGCGTCATATCTTTCAATTTTCTATATGTGACTCGAGTAAAACTCGGATGACCCAAACTTTGACCCCGAACGTGTCACAAATTTGAAATGGCACTTTTTATTTTAATTGCAAATGCACTCCGTGACTTGGAGTCACTTGCCTTGGCAATGAAAGGCCAGCAAGCACTTTCGTATATATATATATATATATATATATATCTAAATCACGATCCCCATAGAGATATGATGTAACTACATGTATAAGTTGCATTCTCAGTTCTTTGGAATTATAACATCTATTATGGGAGAGTACATATCCCCATAGTCAATTCTAGGGCGTATTGAGAAAATTTGTGCTTCAAGTACAGATTTGCATCTCATGACTTTATTTTTCTCATTGCACTTTCTGACAAAACTTTGTTTATGTCCTACAGGCTTTACACTTGGTGAAATTAGCACTACCAGACCAAACACATGTCTTGTTGTCAGTGAATTTAGTTCCACCTGTACTGATTCTTTAAAATTAGGTCAATTTGCTCAATACTGACATTTCAATAGAGCGTGGTTCGATATTATCGTCAATGTGTGTAGAAGATCTTTCCATCAACTCATATAAACTCACATTGTACGTTGAGATTTCTTTATTCTCTAGAATCATATTAAATTTTAGAGCGTCCTCCAGTAATGATTCATGACATAAGTATAACCAGAGATAATCTCATGAGAGTCATTATCTTCATTGATGATAAATTGAATTTGTGTCATACGTGCCCTCTTATTCTTTGGGTGAGTATTAATCGAACCAAATGACCTCCCCATGTTCCTTTTTGGAGTCACGACCTCAACCACACCTCCACTAAGTATGGTTGCAATATCTTAATCTGTGACATTGTGCCCCTCATGGGGTCTTTAACCTTACAGATACATTTGTAGCTGATATATATATGATCTCGTCAAGACTTGAGTCTTCTGTACTTTGAAGATCAACGTTCACTTTACTTTACTTTCACGTTACATTGTAAAATGCGGGGATCATAATGAGACATAGTATGAAAATATTCCTGTCGTTCCATTAGAAAATAATTTTTTCTTATCTCCCCCTAACGACGGGAAGATTGTCTCATTTGAGTGACAAATTCGCTAATTTAGCGATATAGAGATCGTCTGTCAAAGGTTTCAATTAGCGGATGATTGTTGGAGATTCATATCCAACATAAATACTTAATCGTCTTTAGAAACCTATAGAATGCACTGCGGGGGCGCAATAGGCACATATACTACTTAATCAAATATACGTAGATATGAATTATCAGGCTTATATCCAGTTACCAACTGGTACGCAAAATATCTGGTTAGCAGGGGTTCATAAACGAATAAGTAAGAGTTGCGTGCAATATTGCATAACCCTGTGCAAAGACAAATGAGTGCGCATAAATATTGTCTTAGTCACCATCTATATTCCTTTTGACGGTGTCTTCTTTGAGACCTTATTGTATATGCACATTAGGGTACAAGATCCAGTACATCGATTTTTATTAAAATGCAATAGACATCAAGTACTTTTGATGTAAACTCTCTAGCATTATGAGTTTAGGTGCTTTATAAGGGTGGTGAGTCCTCGATCATATTAAATGTACTAGAAGTTTTGCAAATGCAACATTTTTATGGACAATACGTGCTGAAGTATCGACCAAAACTATAAAATACTTTAATGATCCGCCTTGTGAATGGTCATGTCCACAGTATCACCAATTAGCAATTATAAGAATGAAATATTATACTTTGTATCTTTATCAAATGCAGGTCTCAATCATACAATTTAGCTAATCAACAAGTTTTGAAATAATGAGTGATGTATCTTTGAGGTATGAATGTATGTAGTGCTCCTAGTACTTTAGAATGCACTGACTGTAATTGAACAACATTAGTTCGACACTATACTGTGCATTAAATTTCTATCTCGTTTTGTGTTTCACTCAAAATAAAAGATGTCCATATTAATTTCTTATAATATGGACCATCATATCACGATGACCAAATAATTCATGTCAGTCGTATCAAAACTTGAATGAGCTAGTGTCCAAAAGTTCTTTGTTGGTTATAACTTATGATTCAATAATCAAAAAGTAGTAAAGTAAAATTACTAGATTGACTCTAAAACGTGCTTTCTTCCACATAAATTAAAAGTATAGTTCCATTCTCATAATGTACTTCTTAATGATAATCATCAACATGAATATCATCAAACTGAACAAGGTTCGTTCGCTCTTGGTCTATAATGAGCTTTTATGACTTAAATCAATGTGCCACCAGGCCTCAAGACTTTGTCACATATAAATATCAATTAAGTGAATAATTGTTTATTCCTCGACAAATTCTCACATTCCCCCAGAGATGAATGAAATACTTTTCATTTTAATATTTTATATTTTTAATAGATATGTTACATTATATCTAATAATTTTCTCATGAACCTTGTATGTGAATGTATGGTAAATAAATTCAAGTACATTCAATGCTTTAGAATGAAACACAAAATCTACCATTAGCCAAAAATAATTAAATCAGACCACATCACATAAATCTAACTCAAAATAAGTTTTAAAACCAAACACAATAGTCTAATATGAATGATTGATTATACTTTCACAATTTCTTTGTAAAGTAAGAAACAAACAAATTTTATCAATCAAAATAGAGGATATCTATTGACTAAAAGAGGTTATTGGGGGAAACTCCATGACTTCTACCATGAACAATAAATATCACGAACTCTTACATATCTTACGTTGTGGTTCATTCTTCCCATATAGGTAGGGATCAACATGTCTCTTCACCTTTACATAGAGGTTATTTTCTATTCAAATCGATCATGGTTAGCGTCAATAAATTTCTTTATCCAGAGGTCTAACACTGGTATTATAAATAATAATGTCATGTCTCTCAACGACTCACTATCATAGTTAATATTATACAAGTGCATCAGTATGTTTGCTCAAGTGGAAAAAAATAGAGTGAGATCGTATTTCTCAATTTATTATTATCATTTAAAGTGGCTTTCTTTTTCACATATGGTAAGACATATTTTTAGTCACAACATATCAAAGTCATTGACCCTTTTTTGCAAGCAAACCAATTTCTTCTCACTAAATCCTTAGGCTTGGAAGTAGTATTTCATAAAATTCTCAAAATATTCATTTAAAGTAAATCCAAAGTTTATTGAGATTTTGAAACTACATATACTTCCAATATAAGATTTGGGATCAATATGAATTCTCAAGTTTATAAGAGAATTGACTTTGACTAAGTTTGACTATTATTTATCAATTAGGGGTAAATGGTAGTACTCAATTTCTTTTGAGTATATTAAATTATATTTAGACTGAGTTAGTTTAATCAATTTGTTTAGATAATGAATTTGAAGTATGTCATAATGTTTCTTTGATATCATGTGAATATACTTTATCACAAGACTTATTTACACAATTCTTTATCGTTCATGAACTTTCATTATCATGAAAATATTCAAATATACAATCAATGATACATACATTGAAAGAAGTTTATAAAATCAACTCGAAGAGAATCACCAACATACATGAATCTATCAATTCATCGAAATTCATGAAAGTAGCTTATAAAATCAACTTGAAGAGAATCACCAACATACATGAATCTATCAATTCATCGAAATTCATGATTAACTAAACATATTGGAAATATCATGATCAATCTCTCATCTAATCGTGTAAATAACTTTATTTACGATTTCTTAGAAATCATATAAAAGCATAAGTAATAATATATTATGTACTCTATGAATATCATTAAAGTATTGCAAAATTTCATATTTGTCAATATTGCACATAACATCATATAATCATATGTAACATATATACATATACATGTACAATATTACATACCATGCCATATATACATATTGCCAAATATTTATTAGTTGCATTTAATAAATAATTCGAGTTACCTTGGAGGAAAGTCATGATTTTTTCTAACTTTGTTTTTAGATATCGAATTATACAAAGTTTCAAATCCGATCTCCACCGTACAAATTCAACCTCTATGTATTTTGAATAATATATCAAAAACTCAGCTTTATCCAACGGTTAGATTGTGCGTAATTTAATTTTTAAAATAAGTTGGGCAGACAGTTCCGAGAAACAGGATTAGCTCTATTCAAAATACATTATCGGATTCTTCAGACTTCATATTCATATCTCCACCATATTGAACCTGTATATGTTTGAAATAACATATACAAATTTTGGCTTGATCCAACGGCTCTATTGTGTGAAATCGTATTTTGTAAGATGCTGCACAGAAATTTCCGAAAATAAAATTTGCTCTATTCAAAATTTTATATATATATTTCCTAGTATCTCCGAATCCAATCTCCACCGTTCAGAATGTAACTCAATAGGTCTTGAAGGTTATGTAAAAATTGTAACGCAATCCAACGGTTGAAACGTTAGAAAATATTTTTTTCAAAATTACAGCGCAGTTAGATTTTCGACGTACGAAAATTGTATAATTGTTAATTTGGTTAAGGAGGCTTATTTGTCGATCACTCTCAATAGGTTAGAGTTTTGTGCTGATAACGTGTAAAAGGAAAAGTATAAGGAGAAGAGATCAAAGAGATACGAAGGAAAAACTCCATTTATAAGGATATCAATTACATATTTATATAATATATAAAGATAACAAATACCTAAATTATTTCTTATTATTTATTGACGAAAGACACACTTGTGTTTTTCTTTCAACAAGAATGAATTTTTTTTTTCTTCAAAAAAAAAAAAATATAGTAACCCAAAAAATTGTTCGAAGCCAAATATGGACCAGCGGCAGAGGGGTATTTCTGTCCGTTCCAATTCCAACTTTCCTTCCCGTGCTCACTCGTCCTCAACTCAACTATCAACTCAGCTTTTCGTACAATCCATTCCCCCATTCCATACTCGGCAAAAATTAGGGTTTTTCTGGGGCACTTTTCTCAAACCCGCTACACACAAATCAAAATTCCTTCTCCACCCCATCATCATCATCAACAATGGCGGAGCACTTGGCCTCCATCTTCGGCACCGAGAAGGACCGCGTCAACTGCCCCTTCTACTTCAAGATCGGCGCGTGCCGCCATGGCGACCGCTGCTCTCGCCTCCACAACCGCCCCACCATCTCCCCCACCCTCCTTCTCTCCAACATGTACCAGCGCCCCGACATGATTACCCCCGGCGTCGACCCCCAGGGCCAGCCCATCGACCCCCGCAAGATCCAGGAGCACTTCGAGGACTTCTTTGAGGACATCTACGAGGAGCTCCGCAAGTTCGGCGAGATCGAGAGCCTCAACGTCTGCGACAACCTCGCCGACCACATGATCGGCAACGTCTACGCCCAGTTCAAGGAGGAGGATCAGGCCGCCGCCGCCCTCGCCGCCCTCCAGGGCCGCTTCTACTCCGGCCGCCCAATCATCGCCGACTTCTCCCCCGTCACCGACTTCCGCGAGGCCACCTGCCGCCAGTACGAGGAGAACAGCTGCAACCGCGGCGGCTACTGCAATTTCATGCACGTCAAGCTTATCGGCCGGGATCTGAGAAGGAAGCTCTTTGGCCGGAGCAACCATAACCATGGCAGGTACTGGGGCACTAGGAGCCGTAGCCGCAGTGCCAGTCCCTCCCAAAAATCTCACGGTAGACGAGAAAGGGACAGCAGGGAGCGGGATTATGACAGGCGGGGTGGAGGTGGTAGTAGTAGGAGGTCTGGGGGAAGGTATGAGAGCGAAAGGAGACCGAAGAGGAGTCGGAGTCGGAGTAGGAGTCCACCTGTAAGGGAACGGGAAGGGAGCGAGGAGCGAAGAGCTAGGATCGAGCAGTGGAATCGGGAGAGGGAGGAGAAGGGGCAGTGATATGAATGTTGTTTGTTGTTGCAACGGTAATTGCTTGCTTGCGTGTCTATTTCTATTTATTCGAGCTTTTTGCTGTACTCTGGTAGTCGAGAATGCTAGTTAGATAGTATATGTGCGTTTATGTTCTATGGGATAGTGATTTTGAGGATTTTTAAGATGACATAACTGTGAGCATTCTATTTTTCTCTAAGATGATTTTATTTCTGACTGTTGGCTAGCATTGTGGTTTATTGGTTTTGATTTTTCAAATCATTTTTGTGTTGGTTATGGTTTTTTGTTAATGCCCACGTATTTTCTGATACTTGAAATATTGGCGATTTGAATATCAATCAAACTTTGTTAACTTGTTGTGCTTGCTGTGATGAATCAGAATATTAATTGCAAATTCTGAAATGTGTGGCTTACATACAGTTACAGAGGAACATTGGTAAATATTGTGATGGAGGATGTGATGGTAAAATGCACACTTCAATCCAATGTATTTTTTCTACTAAAACACTGATTTCCCAATATATCACATCTCCAAAAACCCTTATTCCTAATCAAACTTACTCAATGCTGTTTTTGGTTATATTCCTCCAAAATAATCTCATTCTCAAATTTTTCTCCCAAAACACACCCAAATTTATCTAAGTTTTCTAGTGTAGCTGATATCCTCTCTGAAGTCAAACTTTATCTGTAGCTTATTGGAGTGACCTAATTTTAATTGTTTAGTTGTACATTCAAATACATCTCGGGGAGAATATCTAAATGAGTTCTAGCAACCTTGCTTTGGTCCATTTTCTGCTAAGTTTGACTTCCCTATGATCTTATTGTAAGATAGTGAACTATCATACTTATTTATTTTTTCGTGGAATCTTATTCAGTTCTAGCTGGCTCTATTCCTTTTTATTTTCTTTTTTTCTTCCCGAGTTTTTGTAAGTTGTCGAGCATCAGAAGTTTGGGTGCTGAGTGTAGCATCCACACTTTAGTGAGTAGTTATGTTCTATGGGATGTCTGTGGAACGTACTGTATATGTATGTTTGGATTAAACAAGGATAATTTTGTTAATTCATTCTGCATAGTATAGATACACGTCTACGTGCATGTGTCCTCTTTGAAACTAATAATTTGATATCCTAGTGTTCTAACTGACCAGTTACTGAACTGTTAGTAGCATCAGTTGTAACATGTAACAAGAGTTTGGTACGGCTGTTTACCTCTCCACCAACATAACGTACCTAGTTTGCTCTTGATGCTGTGTAAGTAACCATAGTGCCCAATTATCATATTTGTATGATGCCGAATTTTCTTGGTAGCTCAGTGCAAGTTCATATCTGGTATGCAATTTGCAGAAGTACGAAACAACCATTCAAAGGTGTTTGGTTTTTTGTCTTCCTTTGAAATCGCACGTGGTGGACATTATCAGTGTTGATTCATGCATTTGTGCAGTTTGCCTATGGTTTGTTTGTTTGTTTGTTTATCTTCCTCCTGACTGGGATTTCCGGGTGAATACCGAGGTCAAGCAGGGTGTTTGAATTTTGTAAGACGCGTCTGTTCTTATACCTCATTCTCGTTGAAAAGATTTTTGTCTAAATTCACACTCACGTGTTGTAGATGGACTCTCTCTCTCTCTTTTTTTCACACACACACATGCCCTATGAGTTTTTTACCTTTGCATAGTATTGCTGAATATGTCTAGTTGCCTACCTACTCTTATGTTCAGTACTTTTCTGTAATGCATGTTTAGATAATTCTAGCCTTTCCAGCCTCTCGATATAGCTTGCTTTGTAATCGAGTCAAACTGAGTCCAGGGTTTTGAGCTCGAGTTGGTTCTTTTATTGTTCGAGCGAAAATTAATGTTTGCCTTCGTTTGTTTAATTGTCCGTAAAGCTTGAGTTCGTTCGTGTTTGAGTTCGTTTAATTTAACTAGTTGATTCGTGTTCTAGTTTAATTTAACGAGCTTGTTCGAGTATGATTAACTCGTTATACATTTGTTCGAATTGTTTAATTTAACTAGTTGATTCGTGTTCTAGTTTAATTTAACGAGCTTGTTCGAGTATGATTAACTCAAGTTACATTTGTTCGAATTGTTTGCGATCGAATGTTGCATTTGGAAAAGAGAATAAATGTTTTGTTTATTTTAAAAGAGTACCCGACCTATTGCAACTTTGGCAATTTAATGATAACCTTTTAATTTTGCAATATTAGACTCGATCTTTTATTTTTTGCAAATATCGCCCTCTGGTGAAATCAATATAACTAGGAGCGGCAATAGCTGACACGAGACGATAAGAAACACGATTACAGCTTATCACGATTACAGAGATAAAGACACGATAAGGGTACATTAATTTAATCTACGAAGCATTGGAATCAATTCATAAACAAAATATCAAATAACTAAACATTTTAGTTTTAATAGCAAAGTCGTTCACTCGTCCTGCCCGTAGAGTGTCCATATATGCTCAACCAAATCGGCTCGAAGTTGGTGATGTATCTCTCTATCACGTAATTCACTGTGGATACGAAGGTAATTTTGAAACTCTTGAGTAGGGCCTGGAATTATTTCTTCCGGAAGAGGAGACTCTTCATCGGACCAATTAACTGCATCATTTCCTTCATCCTCAATAATCATATTATGCAAAATAATGCATGTATACATGATATCCCTTAAGTTATCTCGATAGTAATGTCATGCAAGACCTCTGTCTATTGCCCAACGAGATTGAAGCACCCTAAATGCTTGCTCCACATCCTTTTTTACAGCCTCATGTCTTCTCTTAAACTTCTTCCTCTTGGAATCCTCGGGGCACGAAAAGCTTTTGACGAAGGTAGCCCATTTTGGGTAGATCCCATCTGTTAAATAGTAACCTTTTGTATATGTTGTACCATTTACCATGAAATTAACATCTGGTGCATTTCCTTGTAGGACAGTGTTGAATAAAGGTGACTCGTTAAGTACATTGATATCGTTACGCGACCATGCGACACCAAAAAAAGCATGCCATATCCACAAGTCTGTCAATGCAACTGCTTCAAGAATTATTGTTGGGTCACCATAATCACCTCTAGTAAATTGACCTTTCCATTCCCGATGCATACAATCAAGACTACCTAACATGCCAGTGAATCCGTGTTTTTGTTCATGCATTTGAAGAAGACATAAGGTATCGGTGCCATTGGGTATTCTTAAGTATCGAGCCCAAAATATGTCGATCACACATCGACAGAAGTTAACCAAACAATTAATGATCGTTCTTTCACCCATTCGTATGTACTCATCGAGAGAGTCGGCGGGGGCTCCGTACGCCAATTGACGTATAACCGCCGTGCATTTTTTAAGGGGTGATAACCATTTTCTTCCTGTTGCATCTCGTTTCCATTTAAAATAGTTATAATAATTTTTCAAGGCGTCAACTATGTGAAGGAACAACACTCTTCGTATTCGAAATCGCCATCGGAATATGCCATCATGAAATGTTGGATTGATTGAGAACTAATCTCTAACAAGGCTAGTGTAACCTTCTTCACGATTTCGGTCCACATAAATTCTTTGACTTCTTCTACTTGGAGAGTTCTGAAATGGCTGAAGTCTATCTTCTTCTTGTTGAAATAGCATAATCATCCGATCAACGTCGTCTTCCGCATCTTTTGCCATTTCATTTCGTCATAAATCACGGATTTCAATTTCTCTAGGTGACTTTGATCTCCAGACATTTTGAGATTGTTTAGGTAGTAGTGAGATTAAAAAAAATAGTTGTGTAAAATGGAGAGTTTTAGCTTCGTTTATAGTTGACAGTTTTGGATATATAAAAACATACTTGCTAGGGGAGAATAATTCATGCAGTAGTTGGTGTGTGTATTTATTCACACGTTCAAATTAGTCAGATGTATAAATTGGTTGGTGGTTGAATTTATATCATTTTGTATAGATCACTCTATTGCTATAAAAGAAAATGTACTTATTAAATTTTGTAATAAATGTAGTATTAATATTGAAATAAATATTGTTTCATCTATTCAAAATTCCTTGTACGAAAACCAATTCGAAATCTCTTTTCTTCATTGCTAATGAAAATCAACTAGAACTCATTTCAATAATGGAAAGTTAAATTACATAAATGCTACAATACAACGCAGAGACCACCATTTTTAGAGGAAACACTAACAGCAACAACAAAAATAATAAAAATAACAACTATATAATAATAATAATAATAATCTACTTTAGCCCACGTCTCTCTGTAATTTCTTCAACTATTTTCATATGCCAATGAAGTTTTTTCTCCGTCATTCCGTTAGTATCCTTCATAAGATTTCATAATCTCAATGTTTGAGCTCGAACTCCTTTTGTTTTATCTCGTTTTCCTTTTGCTTAATCTCGGCTTCACGCATAGCTAATTTTCCCATTTGATATTGTGGCATCTCTTCCCATTTCACTAAGAGTCCTTGTTCATTTTCACTATCTGCCACTTTAGATTTGCCTTTTTTTTTGCCTACTGTTGCCCTATTGGACGAGATAGTCTTTCAGACTCGCCCTCTACATCCGGATTCGTTGAAGAAGAATGCATCCCTGATTCGGACGTCCTCGTTTTTTTGTTAGCGTGATGGCTAACTTCTTGTGGAACCCATTTCTCAAACTCTTTCACAATCCTCCACACATGCTCATACTTGAAAGCTTTGTTTTTTGCATTGAAATTTCCACAAATCATGTGTAGCAGCTAATATATCATCATCACTTTGACCACTTTTTCGATTGCTATAGAAATTATTGTACCAACCTGAAAACTTATCTACATCAGGCATAATCTGGTAATAATGTGATTTTAATGCTTTCCAATCTCTCACAATTGTACTGGCAGGCCGATGGTCATTGTAATATTTGGTGACACGATCCCAAAAGAGCTTTTTCTTTTGTGAATGTCTCACTTTCGGATCATTGCTAATAATGCCCCAAGCGATTGCGAGTTTCTCCTTCTCCTCAGTTGTCCATGGCACATTTTTCTTGTAGCGAGGAATCCCTGATTCTTTGTCATTCCCTTCATCATCCTCAAGGTTAAATTTTTCTAACCCAACTTGACTCGAGTGTAGTGGAGATTGAGAGCATAAAATTGAGTTAGCTGTTGTAGGCTCTTTATCGACTCCAAATCCTTATACACTCGCATGCATTGACTCGCTTGATAGCATGCTCGATGATAGAGGTGGGGGCTGAAAAAATACTTTAGGAGGACTCGGCATCATAATTTGGCCACTCATAGTTGCCAAAAACTCGGGTGAAAACGTGTAAAATGAGGCATTTGGAGCAGCATTTTGATGATTGAGGAAATTTGGGAAAAATTATGTGGGATAGGCAAATTGAGAATGTCGAAAATTGGAATGAGCATGGTTTTGCGAATTTTGGGAGCTCGCATTTTCTTCTGTATCTGAGACAATTGAGAATTTATAAAATGACCCACTGAAATTGTCACTCATTTTAGATTCAAAATTAATTTGAGATGCAAAAGGAGAACGAGTTGAAAACAAATTATGGAGAAACATAAAATATGCTGGCAAAGAAAAAGAAGAAAACAACAAATTTAACCGTTCAAAATTTAGCCGTTACCAAACCCACTAAAATATTTTTTATTTAAGATAACTAAACTATATCCTCAATTTTTGAAAACCTGGGTTGGTATTTCACAACCCAGCATGTACTGTTCCAATAAAAAAAAAAAGTTGCGCCCACAAATGTTCAAGAATTTTTAAATCCAACTTTTTAAAGTATAAACTGTTGGAATTTGTAGAGACGAACACCATGCTCGTGCAGCGGAAGTTTTAAAATTTTGGATCCAACAGATTCATCCTGTGAACGAATATATTTATATAATAAATAAACGAGATAAAAGCATGAAACCCTTACAGAAAATTCAGTTCCGAGTTCAACACTAAGGTATCCACGCGATTAATCTCCGACTGCAAGATCCAACTCCAGTGTATTGCTATCGTGAAGAAAGTTAGGAAATCCCGCGATTAATCTCCGACTGCAAGATCCAACTCCAGTGTATTGCTATCGTGAAGAAAGCTAGGAAATCCCACAAAAGTTCAAGAACTCCCAATATCAAAATTAGGATTTATGTTTTCTAAAAACTCTCTCGTATTTTCATCATCTACAACTTATGACTCTATGTTATATTTATAGTAGGTACATAAGAGAACCCTAATCATAAAAGGTTTGGACTATCCAAGACATGCGTGTGATGCAGACCACATGACGACATATATTATATTATCAATATCCCAATCTTGATAATCATTAGTCGTGGCTATTT
>BMAC01000138.1:1324188-1348854 GCA_014905375.1 Phtheirospermum japonicum
CATTTTAGAGAATGCAGTAAGTCTCACGACTGCGAATATGATGCAGACCACATGCCGACATATATTATATTATCAATATCCCAATCTTGATAATCATTAGTCGTGGCTATTTTAAGAGTAATGTTTTATCAATGACATCTCACTATATCAATGACAACATTAACTCTATGGGAACATTTATATGAATAATCACAAACAATCAAAATAATAATTCAATAAATGCAATGCCATATATATATTACGATATATATAATAATTGTGATCAAGTATAATGTCTTTAAATCTGATTGTCTATAGGACATTCATACTTTCATAAACCCACTATAAACTTATCGTTGCCACAACCCTAATATATCTAAGTTTTCTCGTGACATATCAAGTCATGTATACGAGACATAGGTTATTTTGTTTGTCATGTCAAAGTTTATAAATTCTATTAAACTACTTCATTTCCAATCATAAACCCCCAAAAGTTAATTATGGATCCCATTATCAACTCACTCGTTAATTATGTATTTCTCATAAAATCCATTAAATTTATTTCAAAACAACAACAACTTAATTTGGAACTCATTTCAAAATTCAAATAAACAATGGGTAAGGTAAAAAAATCAATCAATTGGTTTTTCTTTTTGTTAAATAAAATGAGTAATTGTTTGTTTTGTCCCATTTTTATCCCCTTTTATCCATCTTCCCTCTCATCTCCCCACAAAAGACCTAGGTGAAATTGTACTAAAAAACAACACATCAACCTAAAACCTTTCGACCTCAACAATGTACTCCGTGAGTTATTATACTGTGGACCTGGATGCACTTTACGAGGTGCAACCAATAATTTAATTTATCATGTTATATAAATGATATATATTATTATATATGACTGGTATATATCATCACATATAATTGATATATATTATCACAAATAATTGAAATTCTAAATCTAAAATTTAAAATCGTGAAATGAAAAAAATAAACTTACAATGAAAAAATAAACACTAAAAATGAAAAACTAAACCCCAAAATTGAATATTAAACTATAAATCCTAAAATTCTATCACATATCATCACATATAACTAACACATATCATCATATATAACTGGTAGAATGATAGATTTTTGTTGGGACCCTAATATGAAAAACTAAATAAAAAAATGAAAAACTAAACCTTAAATAAAAATTTAAACTCTACAAATGGAAAGCTAAACCCTAAAATGTAAAATTAAACCGTAAAATAGAAAAGTAAACCCTAAACTCTAAATTTATGTTACATATCATCACGTATAACTATCATATATCATCTCATATAACTATTATATATCATCACATACAATCGAATGATAATATATTTTTATAGGGTGCACCTAGTAAGGTGCATGTAATAAATTGTCCAAATTCTTCCCTTATTTTTTTAAATCTCTTATTGGAGATGCCTTCATTATAAAACAATTGCCTTCTTCACCGAAAATGCCAACTCAGCCCATTCTCTCCACCCGTAAATCTTCGAATCCCAATAACCAAAACTTGTCGAGACCTCCCCAAAAGAAAGAATAACAAAATTAAGATTTCGACATTAAGCTTTGCTTGACTTAACAAATAAATAATTGTGTTAGCTATTTTGACTAACTGATTGTAATAACGGCTACATAAGTATTCGACTGTATCAGGTGTTTTAATGTCTGGATGTATTAACAATTTGTAAATAAGTGTTTGATAAATAATTGGTAGTTAATTAATTTTGTAAAATAACTTATGCTTGTGTAAAATGGTCGGTAGTTTAGATATTGACAAAATTTAGTCGTGTAAAAGCGTTTGATAAATAACTGATAATTAATTAATTATATAAAATGATTAATCTTGATATTGGCACAATTTATTGCAATTTATTTTCTAATAAGTACATGATAGTCACTTGATCGGGGAAATAACTAATCAAGACACTGATATAATTTATTTTGTTAATAATATAAATTTATATGATGAATTGATTGAATAATTAAAATAAATATAAAAAAAAAAGTATTTTTAATTCTTGCAAATGGATAAATATTATTAACAGGTAATTCATAAATTTGTTCTAATATAGAGTTAAAAATCCTCCACGCGGTACTTTTCGGGATTTAGAGTGATTTGATTGGCCGAATGATGTTGTCACTCCAAAAGTATAAATGGTAAATAATAGTTTGGATCATCTAGCATCGACGGCTCAGATTAATCCCCAGTATCTCCTTGCCCACGAAGCAAAGGGAAACATCCACGCAGGTGTCCCAACTACACCCAGCATCATAAAACCTGCAAAAATCCAAACCCTATTATATGCCCATCTTGTAAATTCCGCTGTGTAGACAATTTTATCTTCCTTTTCTTTTAAATATTTTATTGTTTTATTTCTTTTGTTTCGTCTTCCCCTGAAAGGCGGTAATGGTTGAGGGTGGTTTTGATGATCAAGTTGAATTAAACATCGATTGGAACCATCTGTTGGACAATTTGCCCGATGACCTAAACTTCGATTTCAGCGATCTGCCCGTCGCCGATGGCTTCTCAAATTCCCCCAATTCCGCGTGTTCTTTGTCGATCGATGACATCGAGCAGTACCTCATGGACGACGACGAGTCGAATCAGCTGGTGGAGAATGATCAGAATATCTTTGCCGATGGTTTATTCTCGGATGTACTTTTAGATTCGTCTCCTGGGTCTGCGTCCGGGTCGGATCGGTCTAAGGACTCTTCCGCCAGTCCTGAGTCGGCGGTCGAGGTTGAGGTTGAGACAGACGAAGAGGACAAAGAGAAGGAAAATCCAAAGGAGAGTGGCGCGGATATTCCGCAGATGAAGGGAAGTAGCGTTGCTGACGCTTTAGATCATGGTGACGATGAAGGTGATGATGATAATGACCCCCTTGCGAAAAAACGCAAAAGGTATTAATAACTTCTGAACTTATTATTTTATTTATTTTTGGGCTGAAAATGGATGCTTTATTATTGTTTTATTGTATTCGATTGGATATTCCTTAAGTAACATTACACTTGATTGAGTTGCCCTTTTTCTGTCGTGTGTGATGGACATTTTAGTTCGTTGTTGCTGAGTTTTTTTTTTTATCCCGCCCTTACTAGGTCGATTTGTTTGATATTTTATCTGTCTATTATATAAATCCACATAAGTTTCGATAAGCAATGTTTGGTTTGAAGCTATAGTTAGTGGATTCTGGGTACCAATCCAAGAAACTGTCCCGGAAAAGTAAGTGAAGATGAATCCATCATTGATAACCACAATGATGTGCGGTTTAGAATTGTGTTCTTAATGTGCTGATAATAAAAGTGAGAAGATGTGATTAGGTTCTATTATATGACATGGCATTGTAGGCAAATGAGGAATAGAGATGCAGCGGTAAGATCGCGAGAAAGAAAGAAAATGTATGTGAGGGATCTTGAGATGAAGAGCAAATATTACGAAGCCGAGTGCAAGAGGCTCGGGATTTTGCTCCAGTGCTGTCTTGCTGAGAATCAAGCATTACGGCTTTCCATGCACAATACCAAGGCATTTGATGCGTCCATGTCCAAGCAGGAGTCTGCTGTGCTCTTGTTGGGTACGGACTTTGAACTCTTCTTATCTATCTTGTTATTATTCTGTTTCTACTGTGAATCCGATATGAATTTGTAATTCCCGGCCGTAGTGATTTTAAACTTATGTTACTGCGTATAATTTTGTGTGCCCAATAACTTAATTTTATACTCCCTCACACTTTCCATATTTGTTTCGTGCACTCACTTATGTGTGCTCCTATTTAATTGGGGGTGTTTGGACTATGATTCGTTGGGATTTTTAATATCAGTGTCTGAAATAGTTGGGTGGGTGGGGCTGGGAATTTGAAACCTAGAACAAAGAGTATTGGTATTCACAATCTGATTCCAGAATTTTGAGTACTAGAACAAACATGATCAATTGCTGCTCTGTTTTTATTATTTGAAATTAAATTTCAGAGTGAGAAATAATGTTCTACTACTACTTTGAATGGTGTAGAATCCCTGCTGTTGGGTTCCCTGCTTGGGTTCCTAGGCATCATATACCTGCTGCTAATCCTGCCCAGCCACCTCCTCTCGACTCTGGAAGCGGGTCTTCTAGAAAACGAGGGCAGCGCAGAGTGGGAAAATGTGGCGGCCCCAAGAAGGGCAGAAAACAAGGTTCGTAGGGTTATAATATTCGATTCGTTTATGTTGGGCAAGAGGTGCAAAGCTTCGAGATCAAGAATGAAGTTGAAGTTTGAGGTTGTTGTCTACTGCAAAGTGGTCTTGTGAAATCTGGGATAAGTCTTTTTTGTCAATGGTTTGGTCACCACCACCCCTCCTTAATATAAGATTATTAGAATAGATGTTTTGGAAACTGGTGTTTTCACTTGGTTTTCAGAATGCCTGCCTTTTATTTTATGTTATTAGATGAAGACTGTTTTTATCTTGTGACTTGTGCGATGTTTCTTCTTCTCCTCCTTTTTTTTTTCCTTGAAAAATAAGAATGTTGGTAATATTTCACAATCCTTTTCTTGCATAAGTTGAATTATGCTACGGTTTTGTGAAATGTTTGACGTAGCATATGCAAGTATTTTCAAATTAGATCATTTTCTGCAGTATTCTAACCTCCCCATGAATTGGTTATTCCTAAATGAGTCATGAAGGGTATAACGAACATGTACCGTCTCAACATTGGATCAAGAACTGGGTCAGAAGGATCAAAATAGTTAATTCATAAAGGGCCATCGAACGCACTCAACCAGCAACTAGAGCTAGAGCTGTATGCATTATATGAACTTGTTGTATGCATTATATGGAACAGAAGCAACTGACTACAACGGTAGATATCAAGGCAAATCCATGAAAAATACCACTTTATCAGAGAGAAAAAAATTAAACAAACGTATCTTTATTGCATTGAAAAGGTATACTATGATTATCTTATGAAAACCCCTTGTTCTGAAGATTATTTCCCAACAAATGTTAAATTATTATTCTTATCATTCTATTCGTAATAATGGTGAAATTATGTTCTTAGGAACAAACAAAAGTGGGTTTATTTCTTATTATTAGAAAGGCCCGTTTGTAATAAGTTTCTTTTTTTCTTTTGTTTTTTTGTTTTTTTCTATTTTTTTTTTCTAATTTATGGATATTGTTACGTTTCCACGTCCAAGTGAAATATAATATTTAGTTATTTTTTCTTTAAATTAATGCACATTGGTGTTCCAACTTATCAAATATATTGGGTCATATGAATTTTCTTGTTTTCTCCCCAATCGAGATTATCATTTATTTCGAAAAAAAAAAAAGAGAGAAATTGAATCATCAACAAATTAGAGCGTCAAGTGCAATGAGATGCATTATTTTGAGGAATTTCTTGTATCAATTAGAATAGTTTGTGGTTGGCTTTGGTTGGACTTAAAAAATGAAGTATATAGGCTCCACTTTAGGAAAAAACTTGGAAAGTATAGGGTTTTGTTACCTCTTTAACTATCTCCCCATTAGCCAGGATTTTAGTGGCCTGAATTCTTATTTCTTGGGCGAAACTAATCCAATTCGTAGTTAATGATGTTCACTGATCGAATCATAGAAGAGAACTATGATTTATTCTAATTAAGGTTGATATGGAAAAAAAGAGTTGTTCGCATAACATCTACTTATACTACCGAAAATGTTGTTAAAATGTTTTTTTGATAAGTTTTTTATCGAAAACATCAAAAAATATCGAGAAATGAACAAATATTTTTGGTTTTAACCCTGTAACATAGAAGGAACTAGAAAAGGCCCAAGCATGCAAGAGCTATGAAAGGCAGCATCTTTCTCGAAGTATCCACTATGATTGTAAAACCACAGAAGACTTTACGTCTACTCTTTTGTGAATCGGTAACACTGGTAAAAGTAAAATGATCGTCCTCTAAATCAAGTAAAGATTCTCCAAAAAACTAGAATTCTTCGTTTTAACGTGCTGCGATAATGATTCTTCTGGCATTGTGGCCTTCAACATAATGATGTTATCCACAGATCAAATTATTTCGTGGAATGGAATTCACTTGATTGTCTCCTCTGACCTTACGATCTTTACTACAATGATGTTGTCCATAGATCAATTATTTCATGTATTGGAATTCACTTGATTGTCTATAGTTCCATTGCATGTGATCGGGGTAAAAGTTTTGTATAATTGTATCTCCGTGCTATTAAGTACTTTAATTCAAGTTCTTTTTTTTCCTAATGGTGGAATAAAATTTAAAACTAGAATTGACACAATATTGAGAAGTAACCGACTTTGCATTTGATGTTGAATACATGATAATAAAATGCGAGTTTAAGTGACGCACAAAAACGTGAGTTTTCAATTCTCATTTTATATGTTTACATATTATAAAAATGGAAAATTTTACGGTACCGTAATTATATCATTTTCACTTAATTATATGTACTAGATCATTTCAGGGGAAATGTAGTGAAGCATATCAATATGTAAATACAGAAGGTTGGGGGCATAATGTTTCACGACATCGTAGTCATTTCTTATAAAAATAGATTCATTTATATGAAACTATTTATTTGAATAAAGTTATAGATGTGTGTAATTAACGAGGCAATTAACATCTGACTCTGGGTAACTGATGCATACTTCCTTTCGCTACTGATTCCAATTGCATTGTTGTAAAAGAAGGGCATTCAATTAGAGTGACTCCTACAGCATCTCCAATGCATGGGTACAGTGATTGCTAATACTTTTCGACATCACTCAGGTTGACGTTACATGCACATTTTCCTCTTCAATGTACATGTTATGCCACAATATTATAATGACATGTACTATATTTAATGCTATAATGTGATGAAAATGTGCACTATCCACACACCTATCATTAGTTACTTATCTATATTGTGCATTGAAGATATTTTTTGTATTACAAATGTTATGTAATTAAATTTATCTTATGTGGATTTACGTTCCATTTATTAGTATCCATTTGTCATAACTCATTCCACAATTATAATTAAATTTATCTTGTGTGGATTTACGTTCCATTTATTAGTATCCATTTGCCATAATTCATTCCACAATTACAATCTAGCATCGGAGATGCTCTCCGAATGGCATTCGGTTAGAGCGAGTCTCATGTATGATTGTCACACTTATTATAATCGGTGTGACTGTCACATTGATCATAAATTGGTGTGACATATTCTCTTTTAATAAAGCGTCATTTTATATATTAATTAAGTATTTAATTAAAAGACAATAAAGTCATATTCTTCTTTAATATTGTCATTTTTGGCTTTAAAAGTTATTTTATATTTTAAATAAAAAGTTATTACTTTTTTTCACAAGTATCACTTACGAGTTTCAAATGTTAATTTGCATCTTTAAAAATATTATCCGATACCAAATGATCTGGTATCCCGTGCATCTTTTAAGTCTTTTTTTACAGGCATCACTTATAGTTTTAAAAATATACATCATAACCGGTACTTTATCTCGTACTTCGTAAATACATATTTATATATTTTTAGAAAGTTTCCAATTAAAAGATAAGAAATTATTTCTTATTGTTGATAGTTTCGTATATTATTTGTATTTATGGGACTTATCACATTTCGAATTTGAAAATTTATAAAATCTTAGTTTGATGTGATGAAAATATATTTTTTTTTATTGTACTTAAGAAGTGTATTTACAATAATGAAAAAAATATATAATAATACATATATATAACCTTCAAATATTAAAACACTGTATATTCATACTCAAATTGCATCATATCCGCATACTATAATCATACTAGTGTAGACACCCACGATTACGCGGGCATTGATAAGAAAATCATAAAAATATAATATTTATTTTAAAATAAGTTCAAAAAGTAGACATTAAATACAAAGCGAAAAATAATGTTCACTTTAAATTTTGAAACCTACTTTATACACGATATTATTAATATGTGGATACCGAGAAATAATTTATCAAGTTCAAAAGCTAAATTATTATTCACTTAAAATTTTGAGAAAAACTCATTGTATACACATTTACTATTTTATTTTATATTTTACATTGAAATAATCTTGAACCATTTACGTCTCTTCATTCTCAATAAGTTCAAATTGGCTCAATTAGACAAAACTTGTTAAAATTTGTTCATATCTATACACCAAACCAACATGTTTATTGAAATAAAAATAACTATATTTTTCAAACAAAGAGAAACAGATAATTATAAACGTTTATATATATATATGATCGTTTCTATGTATATAGATACTATAATATTTATAAGATTACGTAGATTGTGTGAAATAATTTACAGTTAAACAATATATATTCAAACCATCTAATATAGAATATTATTTAAAAAAAACGTTGAACATGGTTTATAAAAAGATTACTATTCGTTGAAATGTAGTTTATAAATTATAAAATACTTAGTTGTACAAAATATTCACACGCTATTCTCCAGCATGCAATAAAATAAAATAATAAGATGTGAGATCTTAGCAATTATGTACTATTAATTCAAATATATAAAAATTACAAGATAATGATCCTAAGTCATGAACCTTAAACCAAAAGTCATGTAAAAGTAAAAATTTGAACAAATTGTAAACTCATATTGCAAAAAACTTAACAAAGTCATATTGTGCATAAATAACAGTGAAGTTTAATAACATACATATACATTATTTAAATCTAGTCATTTACACTAAATATTACAGTAGGTTATTCATCTATTTCTGGAGATGACATGAAACAATAATAGAATACACAATAGAATACAACATAGCGTGACTAATCTCTTAAAACAAATAATTGAGAAAAAAAAATAGTATATCTATTAAAAAAATATTAATATTACAATGGCACCTTAAATGTTTTCATTTGGCCAAACCTATTCTTTTGTCACACAAGCTAACCATCTACATTAAATAAGAATTGGATTATTATCTAATTATTTACTTAGATGTCCGAGGTTCAATTCCAATCATATCTTTTACCGTCACCGGTCAATTTGTACCAAAAAGAAAGGAAAAAAAAGGCCACAGGATTAGGAGGGCATTTTAGTCAATCAAGAGATATAATTTTATTTAGCAGAAGGTTAAAACCGGAGGCTTGGTTGTTTGTTTTATACCGCCCCTGGCTACTATATAATCGACATACATCCGCAAAGACAAGTAACAATAAAGGAGAAAACTGTGGAGTGGCTGCCGAGTGCGACAGAGATTTGCAGAGTTCAAATATCGCAAATGGATTCTGATTACGGAGTAGCAAGAGAGCTTTCTGATCTGCAGAAGCTTCGGTCTCTCTACAAACCCGAAATCCCGCCCTGCCTTCAGGTCTCTATTCCTTTTTCCTTTTTTTTGTTGACGTCCTTCGATTCTGCTTTTTGTTCGTTTAGTTCCATTTCAACGTTCGTTTGTGGTGTTTTTTTTTGATATTTTATTGGTTAATTGTGGCGGATCGATTTCATGAATTTAGGTTTAGCGTAGATACTGTGGATAAATAATTTAGTGTGGCCTGTCCATGCTAACTTCCAGGGAAATAGATCTGACGCGTTGGATCTGTTGTATAAAGCTATTTTGTTTTTGTCTGTGCTTTTGTATGCAATGTATCTATCTCCTTGTTTTTTGCGGTATCTTACTGCGAGACACTTTTTTGTTTTGGTGAACAAAAAGGATAATATATGTTAAGGACTTTAAATTTATGAGCTATTGATTTGGTATTCGATGTTTTGGGTGTGTCCAAGCCCACAGCTTTGTACATTTTTGCAAGAGAATTACAAATAGTATGAGTATAACCCTTTTACATTTGATGCTCTTATAGAATGCATATAATTCCGTGTCAAGGCTAATAATTGAAGTTCATGTGCTCCGTAGACTATTGGTGGTTGATTGGAGAGTGTACCTCATGTGAAGTAAATTTCTACTTGAATTTTAATTATCTGTAGTTTAATGGCCGCTGATCTATAAACAATAAATGCTGACCGATATTTTTGCATATTCGGAGCTAAGAGTCCAATTTTCTTCTAGGCTTTAAAGTGGTTTTGCTTTATAAAGCCATTTGAGCAATGTACTTCTTGGCTTAGCTTAGGCTTTCTACACTGCTAATTTTGATTCCTCATAAATGCCTTGCTAGTTACTCTAGGCAAATTTCACTTATGCTGCTTCTACTTTTTATCCTTCTCTGAGGTTGTTGATCACTTGTTTAAACCATGTGCTAATTTCTTCAAGCCGTTTTTGCTCAACCTCTCATTAAATTGGACAGGGTACTACTGTTCGTGTAGAGTTTGGTGATGCAACCACAGCTGCGGATCCCACAGGCGCCCACACCATAAGTAGGTCTTTTCCACACACTTATGGTCAACCTATAGCACACTTCCTGAGGGCAACTGCTAAGGTTCCTGAGGCTCAAGTAATTACTGAGCATCCTCCAGTTAGGTATATATTCGACTGACTTATCAATTCTATTACTTGATGAATTTGTGCTCTAATTATATTTGAATTATCAAAATTTAGAGTGAGAACTTGTGCATTTAAGTTTCTTGCTGAACTAAATTAAAAGTGTCATCCGCTCACTTTTCTTTATTCCTTCTCAGGGTAGGTGTGGTTTTTTGTGGTAGACAATCTCCTGGAGGACACAATGTTATTTGGGGTCTTCTGGAAGCTCTTAAAGTGCACAACCCTAAAAGTGTTTTGCTCGGATTTTTAGGTAGAGTCTGAAATCTTTTCTTAGATTAATGACATTCCTTTTTCTTTAAATATTTCTTGTATGTGGTTGCATGCCTGACTGGTTTTGATGTTTGTTCTTATGCTTTTGTCTGGTTTATTTTTTTAATTTTCAATGTTGTATTGTTTATCGCATTTAAGCCCTTTTTGTGCGGATCCCCCCTTTAGAGTTTTAGGCAGATTATTGCAATATATTTCTCTGAAAATTAACATATAGATGTTAAACAATTATGTTTTACCAGGTGGTTCTGAAGGTTTATTTGCACAGAAAACTTTAGAGGTTACTGATGAAGTTCTTGCAACGTACAAAAATCAAGGTAGGATTGTTTACATATTTATTCTGACGTTAAAGTTAAAATTTCGGAATTACTTATGCTGATTGGGCTATATGTTGTAAAGGTGGTTATGATTTGTTGGGACGGACACAAGATCAAATTAGAACAACTGAACAAGTCAATGCAGCACTAAAAGCATGCACAGCTTTGAAGCTTGATGCTCTTGTGATTATTGGAGGTATCCTATTTGTTGTCTTTAAGGTTCCTAATAGAGTCTAGGATGTAAATTTTTTCAGTTTCCTGACATTCACATGTTTTCCTTATGTAGGTGTAACATCAAACACAGACGCTGCCCAACTTGCAGAAACTTTTGCCGAAAGAAAGTGCTCGACAAAAGTATGTTACATCACTCTCTATATGATAAAAAATAGTTACCTTTTTTGGTTAATATTTACCATTATCCATCAAGTTTGACCCATTCACTGTCTTAAGCCGTTGTTGAGCCAAGCTTTTGATAAATTTTGTAGGTGGTTGGTATTCCTGTTACTTTAAATGGAGATCTTAAAAACCAATTTGTCGAGGCAAATGTGGGGTTTGACACTATATGCAAGGTAATAACTTTTCTTCGTTGTTTCTTGTATACTTACTGTTCTTTTGTTAATTGATATGACTCGGTTCTCTTTCTCTCTGTGGGGGTTAATATGTGACTGTAATGTGAGCTAAATATATATGTTCCCTTTTATTCCCATTATTTGTGGATGCTCCAAGTACTAGATCTGAACTACTTTATTGTTTGAACTTTATGCAAGTTAAAAGGGTGATGACCTTGTTTTCTTTACATGCCAGTCATTTATGTTCATTTAGCCTCCTTGGCTATGGACTTGATGAATAATTTGATTATTCTTTGATTAGTTAGTCTTTTCCTTTCTTAGATAATGATTTTTGGGACTTCTTTTACATATTTCAGGTTAATGCTCAGCTGATTAGCAATGTCTGCACTGATGCACTCTCGGCAGAGAAGGTAAGTGTTTAGTTTCAAATACTTCTGCTTATTGTTTTCAGGTTTCCTTAAGTAGGTTCCATGTACGTCTTCTTTTGCCTCTGAAACTATACGTTCGGCCCTTTTAGCAAATGAAGAGAATTATTTAATACCCTTTTGTCATCTTTGAAAGACATAACATATAGTGCACAGTTCATTTTCATGTTAATTTTTAATTTAAGACTCTTATCCTTTCTTCTCTGTCTGTCTATTTGCAGTATTATTATTTTATCCGTCTCATGGGGCGAAAGGCATCACATGTTGCCTTGGAATGCACACTCCAATCTCATCCCAATATGGTTTGTTCTTATTTCTTTTTTCATTTTTGATGTTCAGATAGAAAATTGGAACTTAAAGATATTGCGCACACACACACACACACCAATTATTCTTAGAGAGCTTCTATCATTGTTGCAGGTCATTCTTGCTGAAGAGGTGGCTGCTTCAAAGCTTACACTTTTTGACATCACAAAACAAATATGTGATGCAGTGCAAGCGAGGGGTGAACAAGGTAGAATTCAGAAGAAGATCTTACTGGCATCATAGTGTTTTTGCAGTCCCTAACATATTTCTTTTTCCAGATAAACACCATGGTGTCATCCTTTTGCCCGAGGGGCTCATAGAAAGCATTCCTGAAATCTATGCACTGTTGCAGGTAACCATCTTTGGCTTCAAAGTTACTTTCTCCGTCCCAAAAAAATACGCCTATTGTTATCTTACCCTCATGTTAAGAAAATGTTGGTTTAGAGTTAAAATATCGCCTTTTCCATTTATTGCCATATACTTAATTAATTATTTATGCACTGTCTACTCAATTTCCGTAAATGCTAGTCTAGGTAAATAGAGTAGTGATCCCGGAAAAATAAGTAGGGGTATACGTGGAAGTAAAATTTAATTGCATACTAAATGTAGTAACTAGCTTATCTTTGTGGGACACCTGAAATAGTAACGCGACCCATCTTTGTGGGACAGAGGTAGTATTTTTATCTCATCCCCATTGTTTATTCCTCCTGATCCAAAAGAAAGTGAGAGTCCTAGTTATTTTGTGTGCTAGTCGTATTTGATACACATAAATTGATTATGCATCTGTACCAAAATTTTTGCAACTCTCAGGAAATTCATAGTTTGCTCAAGCAAGGTGTCTCTGCTGACAATATTTCTGCTCAACTGTCACCTTGGGCATCTGCGTTATTCGAATTCCTGCCTCCATTTATAAGAAAACAGGTACGTCTTAACTCATTTCGTTTTTTTAATTTGTGCATATTTTTAAGTCTATTTGCATTATCTTGCTTACTCTGAAATTGATATTTGTGTCATAGCTCCTTCTGCACCCAGAATCCGATAACTCTGCACAGCTATCTCAGGTATTTGAATCAAATATGGCTGTTTTATGTTTGCACATGGTTAAATAAATTTTGGCTAATTTCCTTTTTCTTACCTCAACAGATTGAGACGGAGAAGCTCTTAGCTCATCTTGTGGAAACAGAAATGAACAAGCGATTGGTAACTATCTCGTCTCTGTACTTATAAATTATTCTTAAGCTCAAGCATACTCATTGATCTTTGTATCATTTTAACTTGGACGATTTTGGCCGCGTCTACGATTTTTTGGCCCCTTCTTGCTATCAAACTACAATTACTTATATTGTTATTGTCTTTACGAAGATCTTAGCTTTTGATTTCATGCTCGGTTTACTGGTTTCTTTTGTTCTACTTGGTGTAATCATTTTTAAAAAGAATGCCTATAGTAGATTGGCATCTTGCTATATCTCATCGTGACTTTGTGCAGAAAGAAGGAACCTACAAGGGAAAGAAATTCAATGCAATTTGCCATTTCTTCGGTTATCAAGCTCGGGGATCATTGCCATCGAAATTTGATTGCGATTTTGCCTATGTAAGTGGTAGAAAATTTGTTCCTTTGTTTTGAAGTGTTTTCCCCATTTGATTTTCTCATCAAATGAAATTTGAATTTGATTTGATAGCCATAATGGCAGAGATCTAAACTTATAAAATGATGTTATTACAGGTGCTTGGTCATATTGGTTACCACATAATTGCTGCTGGATTGAATGGTTATATGGCAACAGTAACCAACTTGAAGAATCCTGTGAATAAGTGGCGCTGTGGTGCTGCTCCTATAACAGTATGATTCTCATTCCATTCCTACCACTTATTACTTACTCGTGGCAATATCCTACTCAGGAAAAAAACTTGTGTTTTTTTTAGTCTTTCTCAGTATTTTCCAATTTTTTAGGATTTTAGAGTTTTTTAGGACTACTTAGTTTTGTAATTTTTTTTCTTCGTTTCTTAGGGTTCTTTTTTTGTTTGTTTGTTTATTTTTTTCCTTTTCCTTTTTTTTTTTTTGGGTATTTTTTTAATTTTAAAATTTAGTTTTAGGAGTGCCTCCCTGCTGAGAAGTTTATTTAATAATATATCTATATTTCATCCGGTTCTTACTCTTTTCCCTCTTTAAAATTTGTATATGGGGTGTAGTAACAAGGTTCCAATTCTTTATGCAACTTTCAGGCTATGTTGAGTGTAAGGCGCTACGGTCATGGTCATGGGGCTTCAACCCTCGGAAAACCAGCTTTGCATCCAGCCATTGTTGATTTGAAGGGCAAGGCCTATGAGTACGTCTCATTTACTTCTCTCTCATGTGCTTTTTTATTGTCAACCTTGAGAATAGTTCAGTCAGTGTGACTTTGTTTACCAGGTTGTTGAGACAAAACTCTACCAAGTTTTTGTTGGACGATGTCTATAGGAACCCAGGACCCCTTCAGTTCGATGGTCCTGGTGCTGATGCTAAGGCTGTGACCCTTTGTGTCGAAGATCAGGATTATATGGGCCGCATTAAGAAATTGCAAGAACACCTTGACAAGGTTTATCCTCTTTCCCACGAGTCATTTTCTAATCCTCGCGTCATTTGGGAGCATATAGAGGGTTAATTACAAAAAATACCCCTGAGGTTTACTCTAATTACAAAAAAAGCCCTTGCTTGTATTTTAAATTGAAAATACCCCCCTGAGGTTTGTATACTTATCATACGATTAATATATCGGGCATTTGTAATTTACACAAACTGGTGTTTGTGTAAACCTCATGGGTAATTTTTCGTAATTAACCCCACAGATTGTCATGTTTTATCCTTATTTAGTCCACGGATAATTACCAAAACCACCCCTGAGGTTTACCCTAATTACAAAAAATAAAAAAAATCCACTTATATTTAAAAATGGCAAATATCCCCTTGAGGTTTGTAATTAGCATTCAGGCACCCCTCTCTTGATGGTGCACTTTTGTAATATAAAAAAAATGTCGGGGGTATTTGTAATTTAAAAAATTTGGATTTTTGTAAACCTTGGGTAATCTTTTTTTTATTATTTGTGTTATTATTATTATTATTTTTTGTAATTAACCCTATAGATTGTCCTTTTGTATCTTTATTTAGCATCTAAAGGCTAGTGCATCATTGAAGGTTGCATTTGTTATAGGAGTTACCAACCTTGTCGACATGTAACTATCCCTTTAGCCTGTTTTGTTTGTGACTTTGTTCTAATATCGTCTTTTCTTCATTTTCCAGGTGCGTTCCATAGTGAAACCAGGATGCTCGCAAGACGTTCTTAAAGCTGCTTTGAGCGCCATGGCTTCGGTGACAGACGTTCTGACAATAATGTCCTCATCTTCGAGCACGAGTACTCCCTGGTAGAACCAAGTTAGATAATATTATTTCTCTTTGCCGCCACAACAATTTTTTGTTGGATTTTCATATGCTGTTTTGTACTTTTCACCTAATTAACCCCACACCATGTTTAGGAAAGGTTGCGCGACTTAAGAGGCCCAGTTTTGTGTTCTTCATTTGGATTTTCTTGCTTTCTGCAACACATTTATTTATACATTGAGAATAAGTTTGTGAGGATATATCTTCCTGCAGTTGTGAAGATCTTGTTTGGCTTCTGAGCTTTTTGATACTCCCTCTGTCCCATATATAGAACACATTTTCACAATTCATAAAGATTAAGAAAAAGTAGGTAGTATGGTTGGAAAGTTAAATTTTTCCTATATTTTTCAATTACACCCTTAATTTTTTTAATACTAATGACTTATTAATTGTTGATATAAAGATACATTAAATAGGGACACGTAACTATATGCATGAAATAAATATGTAAAGTGTACTATTTTTTTTTAGTAGAAGTGTTATAAATATGGAGGAAAGGAGTATTTGTTATAAACTAGGGAGAAAATAGAGAAAAAATATAGAGAATGAATTCTCGGTTATAATTTTCATTATAACTGAAACTCTATTTATAGGAAAACTTCCAATGGTAAAATCGTAATTGCATAATTTTATAAGGGGCAAAATAGTTATTCACACTAATAATAATAAATACATTTACTACGCATGAATAGAAAAGTGGTTGAGAATTTATAACACCCCCCCTTCAATGACTATTTTCATAAATGTCTCGTGAACCTGTTGAAGAAAAACTCAATTATTGAAGAACTTTCATAACTATTTGTAGTAGATCTTGTGTCGATAATATACTGTTGTACCATGACGTTGTTAGGAAATCTCGTGGGACAACCTGAGCAATGTGTAAGCGTAAAGTCGCTCCCCCTCATATTGGTCATTCTTGTAGGAGTAATCATGTGTTTACTATTAAAACTTTGTCAAGAAAACCTTGTGGGAAAAACTTGATCAAATGAAAAAGAGTACAACTATTCCATTTTATTTCATATCTTGAGAAACTGAAATAATTTCTTTTTTAGTTCTCATCATATCATGAATATGCCTCGTTAAAATCTTATTAGGAAAAATTTAGTGGAAAAAATCCTAATGAAGGAAAAATAGTACATTATCTATGTTAATATACGCCTTTAAGTTACCTTGTTAAAACCCTTACTAGGAAAATTCAGTGCGGCAAAACCTCATTCAAGAAAAAAAAGAGTGTAACACGTATTTTATAAGTATGCTTTTGCATTTCAAAATCCTTTCTGAATTTGTTCGAGTATAACATATTGAAGTACTTTTCATTTAGTTTCCCATGGATAAGGATTTTCAGATATCTCGTATTCATCACGTAAGATAGTAGTGTATCATATTCAGTGCTTACATACAATTGATACATTCAAACTTATATCTCTATTTCATCAAAATATCTTATGTAGCTTTTATATTAGTTGTGATCAGAATGTCTCGTTAAAAACCTTATTGGAAAAACCCTATGGTATAAAAACCACAACTAAGGAAAATAGTACAGCGTATGAATTTATTTCACAACAACACCATTGTTTTAAGTCATTGCATGTATTAGCCATATAATCGAAACCCCTTTAAAAGTTCTAGTTTCACTCTTCATCAAGCCCACACATTACTACTTTCATTATAAGGGCATATATACCAACATCAATATTTCTCGATAGATTTTAATATCCTTATTATCTATTATCATTCGTAGCTCTATTATTTTATTGTGTCGACACTTTTCAATTTTATATCATTCCCCATAACAATATAATTTATCGAGATACCTCATTATCAATCCTCTCCAAGAATTTATAGCTATTTATATATACTCTTTGAGAGTATATGCCTCCTGTAACATTCATTTGATATTTATGTTTGGGGAAATATTCTTTGAATAATATCAACGCTCGGCGTTGTTTGATTTATCAAAGCACGTATAGTTGGTATATAAGATCACTATCAATCTTTATTATATATCTTAACTTTCAAGTTCTTACTTCGATTGTAAGGATATAATATTATGCATTTCATAATTATTTTCAACTATTAATACTCCCCCTCATACTGAGAAAAATCTGAAACCAAATTCATACAGCTGCCATGACATTAATTATATATATATATATATATATATATATATATATATTATGAGTATTTAATTTCAATAAGGGAGTTCATATTAGTTTGTACTTTGTTCTCGATGTTGACAATGAACTGGAGGACTTTTAATAGTTCATCAATTAATATCTCACTTGTATGCGCATCTCAGATCATTCCATGATCTATTCAAGTTATTGGGATATATTACTAGTTTTATCATTTGATTTGGAAACCTTGCTTATACTGTAAGAAAGTCAACTCGTAAACTTCCAGTTACTAATCATATACTCGTGCGACTATCTAGTAAATCCATAAAATCTAGTAGCACACATGGAAGGAGAGTGGTCCCATATATATTAGGGGTCAAACTACAAACTATATATAGTTTGTATAATGGTTCATATAATGGTTTTTGCAAATAATATTAGTAAATCCACTAAAATCATAGTATTATGGGTCAAACTACAAATTATACATAGTTCGTATAATGATTTTTGCAAATAATAGTTTGTACGATAAATTGGAAAAAAAAATATTATGGGGGCAATAAGTAATTACCTCTTATAATAATGATATGTCTTATTAATCTTAGAGTTTGTTTTTTTTAGTTATTGTCTATTTTACATTCACAAATATATCTACAATCACTATCATAATTTTCGTAGTACATTAAAAAAATCAAATTTCAAACATGGGAACAATAATTAAATTAATTATTTAAACCAAACTTAGTTTTTATTTAATCTTGTCATAAAATAAACATTATGTTTGACTTTAATTTAAATTTTTTTTTTGTTGGATTGATCCTTTGTTTTAGTTCACTCCATCGAAATTAATAAGAAAATATATCTTATTTTGTTAAATGTAATAAGTTATGTGATTAATATTTCAAGCGATTGTCTATATTCAATTGGTGGAGTTACACATATTACTATTTAAGAAATAATGTAATAATTTATTTTGATTTATGTTCATTTTCATGAAATTCTCATAAATAAGCTTGGCTGTGTTAGTTTATAATTTTATAATCTGCTTAAATCAAGCGGGCTCCTTTGCCTTTTGAAGATGTTCATTTGAGTTAATTAGGTTGAGTTTGGTTTCAGATCGATATGTTGGTCTGGTTCAAGATCGAAAACACTGATATATGAAATTGTGAGTTTTTTGATAAAGTCAAATATAATTGAATAACACAACTTATTATATTTTTTAATATTAACATGAATTTGATGACCAAATTAAAAAAATACCCAACTTGTATACTTTACTATTTTAATAAATTAAAAGTAATTTAACGAATATGGTAATTATTTGGAACTATATGTTTCAATCGAATTAACTCAATTTGTTGTTGATAATTATTAAATGAACACTATAATCTGAAAAGTTTCAAACAATTCAACGTGTGTTTTTAATATGCGTATATCTTTGAATAAAAATTATATATAATAAGTAGTTTGTTTTGTTTCTACTTTTCTAAATTACATTATCAAAAAATAAAGAAAAACCAAAATTATATAATCAATTTTGGTTTTGTGCATTTAATTTTCTTAGGAGGACAACATATAAGATTTTAACATTTTATCCACGTTATATTACATGTTAATATACAAGAAAATTTAATAACTTTAATAATGTTAATTTGTATATAAATAAAATTATCAATTTCTTTTTAATAACTGCCACTGTTGGCTTTAAATGTATCCGACTTTAAATGTATCATCTTACCATTTACATATTAAATTATTATATATTAATTCAATATATATAGTATATATTTATATATAATTTTATAATATATTATTTAACATTTGGTATATTTTGTTAAGATAAAAACTCAATTAGATAATTGTAAATCTTGTTTACGATATTACAAATATAATTTACGATAATTAATCAATAATAGAATATATTACCTAATTACAAATTCATAAAATAAATAAATATATGGCCGAAATCCAAAAATCACATATTTTGTCAATCTTTATCGATAATTTTCTTTACAAGATAAACACGAACGATCTCAACGCAATAAAAACACAAAAAATAACCTACAAAATATATTGAGGATAAAATCGGAATTAAATTCTCTAGACTTTTCATCCTCCACGCAATCCATCCCTTCCCAACTAATTCAGAAGGGTAAAACAGTCAATTAACGTATCCAGGTGTTGTTACATCGTTGAGCTAAATTCGTTTTGAACTACGAAACCGCACAAGCAGAGGCCTCTCTTTCTCTCTCCGGCGGTCGTTTGCAGAGCATATAATTTCTCTCTCTACCTCGCCGCTAGCTTTCGCCGTTTTTCACAGTCAAGGCACGTGCACTCCCATTACCCTGTAAATAAATCAAGCGCTCTTGATTTTTGTTTCTTATTGTCAAATCCGACCAATTTTGCTCTGAATTTGCTCACGCGCACAAATCAGAACACTCGCACATTGTCTCCGTATTTTGCCAACTGGAAAACCAATCCAAATCTTAGATTTGATTGCCGTCTCATTTCAACCTCTGGCCGCCGTGGCCGTCGCGTTTTTTTTCCAGGTAAGCGCGCCGTTCTCGTCTCCGCTTGTTACTCGCATTCTTATTTGATTTTCAAATGTATTTCTTTTGTCCTACTTATGTTAATCGGGAATTAAATTAAACAGAATTATTATTATTATTTTTGGCTGTTGTCCCTTGTTTCCAGTTTACTGAAGTTGTGATTTTTTTTGTCCATGCACGGATAAATCAGACTCTCGTTTTGTCATCTGAATTAGGGTTTTAAAGTGGTAGTGGTTGTTCTTGAGGGATATAATCAAAGGGGAATTGTTTTTTATTCCGTTATTTAGATATTTAGTTTATATCTTCCCTGAGGTTCTTGCTTTTGCAGTTAATCTTTTTTATTTTTAATTTTCTTGTGATGGTGAAAACTATCTATGTATCTGTAAGAAAATGTCTTGATGGATACAATGTTATATCTCTGAGTAGATACCAAAATGAGCAAAAGTGATTTAGAGATGGAGGATGCCGAAAAGCTCCCTAATGATTCGGGAAATAATGTTCAAGAGTCCAAAAGTAAAGTGCTTGATTCTAATGTTGACAGCGAAGGAGAAAAACTTGCCGTCTCAGGGGATGTCAATGAAAGGGAGAACGGTGAAGAAGACCTAAATAAATGTATAAGTGAAGAAAAAGACAATACCGAAGTTAATAATGAGGCCGAAGACCAAAGTAACGATAAAAGCGAGGCCAATGAGGAAGGATCTGTTCAGGAACAAATCAGCACCACAGTAAAGGCTGAAGAGCCCACTGTTCCCACAAGTGCAGTGGAGATACAAACCGATGCTGTAAATGGAGCGATTGAACAGAAAGAAGCTAATGGTGGGATTGAAAAAGAGAACTCGATGGTGAATGACGTGGATGATGGAAATCATGTTAAGGAAAATCCCAATGAAAATGATCCTGCGAAAAATCCTGAAATGATCGGCAAGCTGACTCCAGATGATGGTGAGCATGTTTCGTTAGGTGAAAAGACAATGGAGAATGTTGATGTGGGGAATAGTCAACTTCCAACGAATGAGGCCCCTCAAGGACAGAAAGTGGAGCTAGATGAGGTTCGACAGGACGAGCATGTAGAAATGAAAGGTGCAGCTGATTTGGATAAGGATACACCAGTTAAAGATGATCTGACAGAACAGCGTGCAGAAACAGTTGATGGGAATGACCAGACTGTTGCAATTGCTGCTAAACATGACGGTGAAGATGCTTTACTTGTGAATCAGCTTGAAGCTGTTACGCCCGATTCCCTTGTCAAATATTCATCTGCGAAGGCTGGAGACCATAGTGGGGAAACATTCAAGACTGCTTATACTCAAGCAACACTGCCTCTGGTAATAAATGTTAATATTGGCTAAAGAATCTATGCTGTAAAATTGAGTGTAACTATCAAGCAGTGACCACTGCAAATTTCCAGTGCTAACATATAGTATTTATTTATTTATTTGGTTAGATGGGAGAAAGTGATGATGGAACATTAGAGGAACAAATAGCATTCATGAAGGAACTTGAAAGTTTTCACCGGGAGAAGGCATTGGACTTCAAACCACCCAAATTTTATCAGCAGCCACTAAATTGCCTGAAGTAAGCATGCTGCGCAGTTAATTTTGTTATGACTCTGTTCTTGGTTATATATTTATTTTGTTAACTTGTTGGCTGCCAGGTTATGGAGGGCCGTGATTAGGTTGGGAGGCTATGACACGGTATGCTGTCCTGATGTTCCTTACAGAGTTTTACTTTTGTGTACTTTGTACTCCTTACTAATTCTTGGCCTTAAGGATTAATGTTTTGTAGTTTTAAGTGTGCGTCTGTGCTTATGTATATATGAAATTCGAGATGCACGTGAGGTTTTATGCTCAAAAAATGTTGGTTTCACTGACTAAACTTCAGGCAAATATTAGAACTCCACTGAATTATGCTTCCTTTTTGACATATTGCAGAAATAGGATGCATGCCCCATATTGGATAACAATATTCTTACTGTTAATTATGTCGAGTTTTTGAGACCAGATATGTATCCATATTAACAATAAATTTAAATTTCCTCTAGGATGAGTTCACTTTATGCATCTAAGTCTATGATGGCCAATTTCCTTTGTTAGCATGATTCAGAACATGAAACTTTATAAATTGATAAGGTTGCATGTTCCTATTGGCATGCTTCCTAAAGCAAGCTGCAATCTTGTATCATGCCTTAGATATATAATTTTGTGTGTATACAAAAACTACCCACAAAGTTTGGTCTAATTACACAAAAACTCCGCCAACTTTCAAATTAAAAATCCCCATCTAACTAATGAAAGTCTAGTCAAAATAATGAAATTTGAGAAAAGTCAATCACCCCTTTGATTTTGTTTTTAAAAAATATTATTATTATTATTATTATTATTATTATTATTATTATTATTATTATTATTATTATTATTATTATTCAACTCTTAAATAAGAAAATAGCTGAGAATTAAAAAATATGAAGAGACGAATTTGTCTGAATTAAAGTTAATATCAATGATTCTATAATCCACATATTACTTGAACTTATTTAAAATTACAAGTACTATATACACTATATGATATATAAAGAATGTGTGTGTGTACATATATGCTCACACACACACACACACATTTCCAAACCCAGGCACTTGTGGAGTGGGAGATGTTGTGTGGAATGAAAAAAGTGTTGTGTGTTTACATCAGCCCATTTTCTGCATAGGACCTTCGAGGTAGGAGACCTTTTTATTTTTAGGAAGCACCTGTCACTAGGATAAATCTAGAGTTATTGGTAGAGGTGCTACTCTGTTTCCTTGTACACTTGACAACGTAAAGCTCCTCAGATGGACATGAAGTGTTGTGTTGCATCTCTCTAATCATCTCGAGCCAGGTGATTAGCCCTCAATCAATTACATCCTCCCAAACCAAAAGACACTACAATATATATGAAAGTATTGCCCAGTGTATTGTATAGAACTCTTGTTGAGATTAAAATGTCCACTGTTGTATGTGGCTTGATACTTTGTTTAGATATTAAGTATATTTGTTTGTTTTTCCTTTGCTCCATATTGGCCGTTGTCTCTCTTCAAAATGCCTTAATGTTTTCAGCTTGCATCTATAACTTGGCTGAGGCTTTAAATACTCTTCTTAGTTGATTGAACTATGATTAAGACTTGAGAGAAGAAAAGATAAAATCAGCTAGAATTTGCTGTAATGTGTCTGGCACGTTCAAATTTGAGGTGGATTTTTGTGGCTATCCTTCTAACTAGTAGAAACTTCGCAGAGTAGTTGCAGTAACTAGACTATACGGTTTAGTACCGCTTTACTTTCAAGTCATGCAATACTGAGGTCCAATCATAGTAGTTAGAACTGACGTTATCAATTTTTCTTCGAGAAGTCATGTAACCGGGACAAAACGTAGACTTCTTCAAGCATCTTTGATTTAAGTGCATGCACCAACTATTTGAATCACATTGACATTTATTGATTTTATAGAGGATTCTCAGGCCCGTTTCAGTTTTATGAATTTGTGGATCTTTGAGTAGGTAACTGGTCAGAAGTTGTGGAGGCAGGTGGGAGAATCATTCCATCCACCAAAGTAAGCCCATTTTTTATTTGGAATTATTTTTACCATTCTTGTTCGTCTTTTTTATCCATTAGTTAATTTGCATATATGATATAAGGTTTTTTTCCCTTTTTATTTGATGTATAATGTTATGCCATTTATTTTGTTTGATTTCTATTTTGTGTTTTTGTTAATTTTCAAGAATCATGTCTATATCTCGTGCAGTTATTATGTGTATTGTATGAGCCTTGATTTTTTATTTAAATGATATGGTTGACAACTTTCTCTCTGATATTTGTTTGAAAATGAAAAAAAAAAATAGAGATTACTGTTTTTTGTTTGTGTTTGTGTTAAATTTTTTGGTGTCACTGTTTTTTTATAAATTAAAAAAAAAAAGAGCGAGGAGGTGTCATATCCACCAAAAGAGACGAAAATGTCTCGTGGTGGCCATTAGATGACAACACTTTCATTAGTTCGAGATGGCCTTTTAAGGTTAAATGTGAATTGGTTGAAATCAGAAATTCTCTCGTTTGTAGGTCTCGACTCGCGATCTAAGGATTTGACCAGATCCGAGTTTGGTAGGTTCTTAAATTATCAAAATCCATTCAACTCTACATTGTATGGAACACTTTCATTAGTTCGAGATGGCCTTTTAAGGTTAAATGTGAATTGGTTGAAATCAGAAATTCT
>BMAC01000138.1:1376712-1400810 GCA_014905375.1 Phtheirospermum japonicum
GAATTATAAAATTACGGAATTACGCCTAAATCATCCAACTCATACCAAAAACAAATATAAAAATGAACTAAAAAGCTAATAAAAATAAGGACAAATCTACTCTAATCAATAAAATACAGGCTCCACGACATTCTGTAATACTCTATCACTCACAGACATATTACACAATAATACTAGTTGATAAGATAGAAGAAATTCGTAGGAACTCATACCATCCTTAATAACTTCAAAAAAACACTTTACACATAATCTGAATGCACTAAACATCTTTCATGTATTACAAAGAATATTTGTGGTATATGTGCATTGATAAACTCGAATAAATCATAATATGCACTGGTTTAAGCAAATACTTGTTTACAAGTTCAAATAAAGCACTATAAGAATCATAACAAAGCACCAGGATACTTATAGAAAACATTAGGGATGCAGAAAGAAAGTATTACACATGTAGAAATATGACCCACATCATTATGAAATACTCTATCATTAACAAACACATACAACAACAACCTCATGGTTTACACTATTATTTTACAAGCTCAAATAAAGCGCTGTTAGAATCATAAGAAAGCACCAATATACTTATAAGAAAGCATTACACATGCAGAAATAGGATCCACATCATTATGGAATAATCTATCATTAACAAACACATACAACAACAACCTCATGGTTTATAAAAAAACAAAAAAAAAAAACTCCACAAGCTCAAATAACTCACTATCTAACTTAAAAGAAAGCACTATTGTACTAATAAATTATTAGTTATTAAAAAACCCTGCATCATCTTAACACATTCCATCATAAACAAACACATATAATAACAACCTCATGGTATACATAAATTTTTGTTCAGAAGCTCCATTAAAGCACAATCAACCTCAAAAGCACTAAACCTATTCATGGATAACATGGAACTTTTATGGCCCAGGTGCATTTATAAGCTCAAAATAAATCCTATTATGCACCGGATTAAACAATCATTTGTTCACAAGCTCAAATAAAGCACAGTCTGAATCATAAGAAAGCACTAGTATACTTATAAGAAAGCGTTAAACATGTAGACAAATGGTCCACATCATTATAACATTAACAAACACATACAACAACGACTTCATAGTTTACACAGATTCTGTCACAACGTGAAATAAAGCACTGTCTAACTCAAAAGAAAGCACTATTGTACCAGTACATTCTTAGTATTAATTCTCAACATATAAAAAACACTCACTAATCACAATATTGCAACAAATATGAAAAAACCATTTCACAATTGTTACTTGCTGTTGGGAAACAGACTAAGGCTGGCAAAAGCTGCACAAGAGCCATAGCAGAAAAGGAAAGAGAACACATTGCTTTTTGATATTGAAATGTGATAATCCTCAATACATGAAAGCTGCTATTAATAGTTAAACCCTAGATAAGACCTAGGAGCAGCTGAGGGAAAAACACAACGGTCTCCAAAGGAGAACCATTGATCTATATGCCAGCTATACAACAAATGAGAGGTCCAGATCAAACCAGTACAGCTATCCTGCATGGCACCTTGCATGGACCCTTATATGAGTCCAAAACCAGAAGAAACCAAATATTAATGCTGACTAGATACTGAATTAACCCTAAACATGATTAACTCTAACACATACCCCTCAATCCAAAGCAGGTGAAGGATTTGTGTTAAGCTTGTTCCTGAACCGGATGAAGGATTGCTTAGGTAGAGGCTTTGTCAGAACATCAGCGACTTGATCAATTGAGGGCACATGTTGAACAGTAAGAATGCCTCGACTTACTTTCTCTCAAACAAAGTGAACATCCAACTCCACATGCTTGATCCTTGAGTGAAAGATTGGATTTGAAGCAAGAGACTCAGCTCCAATATTATCAGTCCATATGATAGGGATATTCTTGACTGGAATGCAAATTTCAGATAGGAGATGCTTAATCCATATAACCTATGAAGCACAATGGGACAAGCTTCTGTACTCAGCCTCTGTGCTTGATCTAGAGATAGAGGCATGCTTCTTTGAGCACTAAGACACCAAATTTGAACCAAGATAAACACATAAACATGTAACTGATCTCCTGTCATCAATGTCAGTGGCCCAATCTGCATCAGAAAAACCTATCAACCTGTTGTGCCTGGACCTGCTGAAGGATAGACCATAGTTTGGAGTTCCAGCTATGTATCTGAGGACTCTTTTCACAGCTTTCCAGTGAGTGTCCAGGGGACATTGCATGAATTGACTCAATTTGTTAACACTGTACACAATGTCAGGTCTGGTGATTGTTAGATACTGTAGACCTCCTATAAGGCTCCTGTAAAATGTCTGATCCTGGATTGGAGAGCCTTGAAACCTGGACAAAGGTGGACAGGTTATCATTGGAGTGACAAATCCCTTTGCATTGATCATGCCTACTTTCTGTATAAGGTCCTGTATATATTGCCTTTGACACAAGTGCATTCCTGAGTTGGTGTGTGTGACCTCAATCCCTATAAAGTGATGTACAATGCCCAAGTCCTTCAGGGAAAAAGCTGAGTCCAAAAGCTGAATTAGATAGGTCATCTCTTGATTGCTACTCCCTGTGATCAAAATATCATCCACATATACTAAAAGGACAATGTAAGGCTTAGTTGTAGTCTTAAAGGATAAAGAGTTATTTGATTGAGAAGATTTAAAACCAAGTCTTGTCAAGACATCCTTAAGCTTGGAGTACTAGTCTCTAGGAGCCTGCTTCAATCCATACAGAGCTTTATTCAACTTATAAACTGTGTTGTTATCCCTTTGCTCAAAACCTGGAGGCTGTTGCATATATATAGACTTTGCGAGATCACCATTTAGGAAGGCATTATTCACATCTAATTGCCTTACTGTCCAACCACATGACACAACTATTGAAAGGAGAAGTCTGATTGTAACAGGTTTCACCACAGGACTAAATGTTTCCTCATAATCAAAGCCTGGAGTTTGTGTGTATCCTTTAGCCACAAGCCTTGCCTTGTATCTTACAACTAAACCATCTGCTCCCCTTTTTATTTTGTAAATGCACCTGCAACCTAATAGACAATTACCAGGGGTAAAGTTGTAAGTACCCAAGTTTTATTATTGTGGAGAGCATTCAATTCAGACAGCATAGCCTGATGCCATTGCTTTTGTGAGACAGCCTCCTTGAAACTCTGTGGCTCCTGTTCAGAAGACACTATTGCAGCATAGATCTTGGGCTTCAAGTGACCTGTTTTAGCTCTTGTCTGCATAGAATGAGTGTTAGTAGCAACAGGTGGTTCAATGTGAGTGGAGGAACTAGTATGATCATCATCCAATAATGACAACTGTACTATTAAAGGAAATGTACTGTTGGAAGTTGATGTGGGATGAGGTGAGGTGGGAGACTGATTGTTGATGTCATTGGATTATGCAGAAGGTGAGGATTGAATAACAGAGTGCTGATGTGGTACAGCAGATGTAGACTGTTTAGGAGAGGAAGGGATTGTTTGTGGAATTGGAGGTATAGATTGATTTGGAAGAGGAGTTAGAGATGTGTAGAAGGGAGAGACCAAGGAAGGGCTATTGGATGAGACAGATTTAGTATCTGAGGGATTTGATTTAGTGAAAGGAAACTGGTTTTCCACAAAGATCACATGTCTGATCATTATCATTTTGCCTGAGGGAAGCCTAACTTTATACCCTTCACAGTATCCAAGGAAAGTAGAAGGTACAACCCTAAATTGGAGTTTATGTTTGTTGTAAGGTCTCACATGTGGATAACATAAACAACCAAAAACCTTAAGGGTGGAATAGACAAGCTTATAACCATACAAAGCTTCAAAAGGAGATTTGTATTGCAGTTGCTTACTAGGTGTCCTATTAATGACATGCACAGCAGTTTGAAAAGCCTCCATCCAATAGGCATTAGGAACCTAAGAATGAGCTAAGAGGGATAAAGCTACTTCAATCACATGCCTATGTTTCCTCTCAGCTACCCCATTTTCCTGAGAGGTTTAGGAACAAGACACCCTATGGACTATACCCTTTTCTTGAAAAGACTTGAATATATTCCTATATTCACCTCCCAGTCACTCTGAACAGCTTTGATTTTGCCTGAGAATTGAGTTTCAACTAAAGATTGAAAGTGCAGAAAGGCTTGAAAAGTTTCCCCTTTTGTTTTAAGAAAGTAGATCCAGGTAAATTTGGTAAAGTGATCAATGAAAACTACATAGTACAGGCTCCCATTTGTATATTTTAGAGGGCAAGGTTCTCATAAATCAGTATGTATAAGATCAAAAGGTTGAACACACACAGTTGTAGATTCTTGAAAGGGTAATTTGTGTGACTTGGATTGCAAACAAGAATTACAAGGTACATCAACAAACTCTTTATTTGGAAAAGGAAATATTACAGTCTTTGAGGACTTTCATTACAACATCATTGGCAGCATGACCCAACCTATAATGCCAAACATCTAGTCCTACTTTCTTCTTGGAAACAGAAAAATAACAAGGAGAGTGATCAACATTATTCTTGAAAGGTTGTGGAATGGATTGTTGACCTTTGGGAGATTGCACCTGACACAGATCAAATTTATACAACCCATCACTAAGATTCCCTTGTAGAAGAATAGCCCCCGTGACTTGATCCTTAACAAAACAAACATTAGAGTGAAATTCAAAGAAGACCTTGTTATCCTTATCAAATTTGGATACACTCAACAAATTTCTGGTGATACTAGGAACATGTAGGAGATTTTTGAGTTGAAAGAGATGATTAGAAGTTGAATGAGTGGACTTAACAGTAGAATTGCCAATATTAGAGATGAACAAACCTGCTCCATTACCCAAGTGAAGTTGGTTGACTCCTTGATACTCAGATGACACATTGAGGTTGGCAAAGTCTGGTGTTACATGATTTGAAGCTCCTGAGTCTGGGATCGAGCTGAAATCTGAAGCATTGTCTTGAGTTGCCATCATTGCTGTCATGGCAGGTGAATTAGTCCAAGGTTGACTGTTCCTGTGACTTGGAAAAGGTTCTCTGTTGAGATTTTGACTGCTGGAAGGGCTGAAATTCTGTGAGTTCTGAGGAGAAAAACTGGGATCCATTCTGCAGTAGCACTTAGAGGCAGTGTGATTTGTATAGCCACAGATTTGACATGCCACCTTGCTGTTGCTGTAGGTCCTTCCACCTCTTCCTCTTGAGTTCCCTTTTCTCCCATTACCTCTGTTAGAGAATGAACCTCTTCATCTGATATTGCTATTTTGATTGGTGGTGGTGTTCCATCTGCTATTTTCTTTCCTTGGTTGCCCAAGTACAACCACATTTGCTGTTATGGGCATTGACTCATCAAACTGAGGATTTGCAGCTTCCAACCTGGACTCAAAACTCAACAACAGTCCACTAGCATCCTTAAAGCTCCACTTTTCTGGACTGGATGTTATGGTGACAACCACAGGATCATACTCACTGCCCAATCCGATTAGGGCATGGAGGAGCTGATCAAAATCTTCAATCTTATGCCCAGAAGCAGCTAGATTATCACAACACACCTTTACCTTATTTAAATACTCTCTCATTGACAAGTTACCTTTTTTCATAGTCTGCAGTTGAATCTTATATTACATTGTTTTAGCTCCTGGTTGTGCAGCAAAATTGGCTTCCAAAGCTTTCCACATTTCATGGCTTGAGGTCAAACCAACCATAAGGATGAGAACAATTTCAGACAGGGAAGAGAGCAGCCATGAAGCCAAAAGTTGATCCTGTCTTTGATAAGCTTGAAAGCTGGGATTCAGAACCATAAGTCCTTCCTGATTCTGGACAACCTTAGAAGGGATCTCAGCTGTACCATATAAGAATGATTCAAGGTCTAAGCCCGTAGCAGCAGCAAGAATTTGCTGTTTCCAAGCCAAGTAATTATTTTCATTTAGTTTTACATAAATGAGTTGGTGTTGAGGCTGGATTAGGGTATTTTGTGGGGAAGCAGCTGCAAGGTTTTGAGGAGTGGTTGCAATGCCTTCAGATTCATCCATTTAAGAGGCTGAGATGACAAGACACAAAAAAAGGAAAAAAGGTTAATCAGAGTCAGGCCCGAGTCCTGCTCTGATACCATGTTGAGAAACAAACTAAGGCTGGCAAAAGCTGCACAAGAGCCATAACAGAAAAAGAAAGGGAACACATTGCTTTTTGATATTGAAACTTGATAATCGTCAATACATGAATTTAAGCTGCTATTAATAGTTAAACCCTAGACAAGACCTAGGAGCAGCTGAGGGAAAAACACAACGGTCTCCAAAGGAGAACCATTGATCTATATGCCAGCTATACAACAAATGAGAGGTCCAGATCAAACCAGTACAACTATCCTGCATGGCACCTTGCATGGGCCCTTATATGCGTCCAAAACCAGAAGAAAACCAAATACTGATGCTGACTAGATACTGAATTAACCCTAAACATGATTAACTCTAACACTTTTCACTAACTTAAAATAAGATTAATTTTATACCAGACCAACGACAAAAGTTGAAGAATATCGATATAGGTGGGTGGTGGGTGGGGAGGGGGCTAGGTTTTATACACAAAATGGTAATTAACATGATTCGAACATGTATCAAACCAAGAAGTCACCTCTCTTTTATTACATGCCTGGTTTCCATTGGAATTAAACGGTTTTCATGAAATTATATTATTTGGAAGACAAGCGAATTGGGAAGATTTTTATTATTATATATTATGGGCTTTTAAGGTTCAGATATTTGTCTACTCAACCAAAGTTGAGTTTCAAATTTCATATTATGCCCCGTTAGCCGTTGTGAGTCTGTGACCTCTAGACCTTTGTCCATCGAAAAGCTCCAAGAAATTAGTCGATTCTCGTCGTTGCCTTGGAATTTTCTATATTCTATCAGGGTTATCTTTTTCATGGAAATGGTGACAGATTTCCTGTGGGTGGAGGTTTTTGGGAAGTGACATTTAATGCACCAAATATCGCGGGATAATGGGATGGTGGGATTTCCAGAATCTGCATTGAGTCTAATTTACCCCTCATACTACTTTCTCAAATAGCCATATTTTTTTTCCCTTTTTAAAAATATGATTTAACTTAATAATAACCCTTAGATGAGATTAATTATTGTTGTAGATTAATCCCTATGTTTACATGGGTGGGGGGTGGGGATTCTCATTAGAACCCAACCCTATAAATATAGAGTTGGATTCTCATTTGATAACCAGAAAACTAATATTTTTATTATATACCAGCAGTGCTTTTATTATATAATCTTAATGCTTTCATTATATATCAAATATATACCCCATCAATTCTTTTATTAAATAATTCTAGTACTTTTAATTAAATAAGGGAAATAGAAAGAATTTTGTCCATCAACTTAATTAGATCTAAGGCACACAATTAGCCTTAATTTTTCAAATAAGCGAGGGTCTCTCATTTGAACCCTTCCATATATGTGTGTGTGTGTGTATATATATATATATATATATATATATATATATATATATATATATATATATATATATATATATATATATATATATATTATACATACTGTTTATTGTATATACATTATCACGTGATAATTGTGTGTAAATGAACATGAAAAATAGGTATTTTTCTCCATGTTGAAATATGAACATTATTGTGTAGCATGCATAAATTTTGAAAACAAATCAATTAACATACTAGATTACACACCACTTCTACCCACCAGCATTTCCATTGAGTATGAAAATATCCTAAAGCAACTTATTTTTAGTATATTAATCTCATAGTCCTTTACATAATGATTACACATTCATCTTACAATTTTTTAATGATTATATCCAATTGTCTCAGGTTATATCATTTTTAGACTATTTGAAACTCAACAGTCTTAAGCAGAATGTCTATAAATTTAAGCAATCATTGGTTAGTATGTTTTGGCGAGCAATCAGTGGCGTATCTAGAGCTATATTTCAGTTAGGGCGAGTTGACAATATTTAGTTTTAACTGACTATGTTTCAGCAATTTACAAGCTTGGTGGTCTTTTTAGTTCTTATTTTTATTTTTTATTCTTTGTATGTGATGATATGTGATAGTAATGTATGATGATGTGTTTTAATAATATGTGATGATATGTGGCAGTAATATGTGATTAATATTTGTATGATTTTTCTTTTTGGTTTGTTTTATTATTATTTTATGTAGTGAATTGTATTGTTGGTGATATTTAGTCACTTGAAAGAGTAATACGGGATGATGATATGGTTGACATTATAGTAAATTCCCTTGACGAGGCTTATAACTTGTACAATGATCATGCGTATAGGGTTTGACTGGTTGAGTAATACACTTGAATATGGAGATGGCTAAGTTCTTTTGTTTTTTGTGTTTGAGTTTTTTTTTCTAATGGATATTCGTGATTAGGGGTGAGCGGAATCGGGTACCCGGTCAATTTTCTTAGAACCGAAACCAGAACTGATTGGAACCGAGTCTAAGAAAAGAGAATCGGTCCCGGAACCGGTACTAGCCGGGTCCAAAATTTCTGGAACCGGTTTGGACCCAATGGTTACCGGTTCCGAAACGGGTACCCTGTCCTTATTTGATTTTTTTTTCTTTTTTTAAGTTTATAATAATAAATTTTCTAAACTACGTATACTCCATGACATTAGTTTCATACTATATTGTGGTCTTGTCTAAAATAAAGTTCACAATACATTAGTATTAGCTTCCTCCTATTTACCAAAAGTAAGTTTACAATATAGATTTTTTTAATTTCCTAATACATCAATTATATAACATTACAATACCAAATTTCATGAAAACAACTTCACAAATACATAATACAATAACAAGTCCACAATAATCACCAGTACAAAATTTTCAAACTTATTCATAATAAGATATTACAAATCAACAAAATACATAGAAAAAATCCTCAAAATACACTTAAATATATTAAATACACTTAAAGATTTGGTATTGGGTACCCGGTTTAAGAACCGGTACCAACGGGTACCCAGTTCTGGAACTGGTCCCACCAGGTACCCACTGGGTACCCAGTCTTGGAACCGGTCCCACCAGGTACCCACCGGGTACCAGATCTCGAGAGTCTATACCCAGAACCAGAACCGGTTATAATCGGTTCTAAGAACTTGGAACCAGAACCGGTACCAGCGGGTCCGATTCCGGGGCTGGACCCGGCGGCTCCCATGCGGTTTCGGGTACCTAGTATTTTTGCTCACCCCTATTCGTGATCATGTAATTCCAAAACGTTCCACTATTTTTAATGTGGGCTTTCTACTTTGGGGGCAATTCTCTGTCATTTATTGTCTCGTATATTCGTTAACTTAGAAAATAATTTAATATGATAATATTTGATAAAATCCAAAATTTTGTTTTTGTTGATGATATATGCCCAGTATATTAGATGACATGTTGATCTAATATGTGATGATATGTGGATATAATACGTGATGATATTTGACATATATTCTGGGCTTAGGGTATATAAAATATATAGAAATACGACAAAGTCCACTTTTTCAATTCTTATTTTTTTTTTCAAAAGATAACTAGATTTTGTTCATATTTTTGCTTTGACAGGTTGAGTCTAATCTCGATGTGTTGGAGAATTCTTTAACGACGCTCTTAAAGAAAGAGCAGACTTCAGATTATGCACACAACCGAGGATAACGAGATGTCCCCTTGGGTGGCCATGATGATGGGACAATGCTTGTTTGCAGACGTAAATATTATGACCAGTAGTAATAATAATATTATTCATAATATTTAGAGAATGAATGATACTTCGCATATTCGACTTTCTTGAAGAAAGAAGCTCGTTCTTTGCTCACATTGTTATTCATATGTCTCTATATATTGTGACATATTTTTTCTTAGTCTTGAAGGATGTTTAAGAAGTTGATAGAAGATGTGGTTTTGTCATTTTGTTTATTTGATGTGATTTCTTTCCCCTTCCCTTCATCATATTCGTTCATTAACTCAAACATATTAGGGAAAAACACAAAAAAACTATATTCAAACTAAACTTCAACAACAACAAAATATTCCATGCCACCTCTACCATGAAATAAATACCCATAGGAATTAAACATTCTGGAGTCAAATACAAATAACACGAATAATAAACAATTTAGATTAGGGGTAATTAAGTCCTGAGATAACATGATGCACACATATATATTCATCTGTAATCTTCCCCCACCACAAAAAAAAAAAGATATCCATATAGTATCACACAAATCATGAATATATCATCACACATAACATGAAAATACGTCGGTCCTATGAAAAAAAGAATAAGATATCATATACCATCACACAAATCATGCACATATCATCACATAGAACATGCACATATCATCCACACAGAAAATGCACATATCATCACAAACTACATACATATTCATCTCAGTCCCAGGGAAAATGAATAATATATTCATATCATCACACATATTATGCATATATCACATACAAAACACGCACATATCATCAAAGACTATATATATATTCATCATCGGTACTAGGAAAAAAGAATAAGATATTCACATATCATCAAATAAATAATGTACATATCATCACACGTAACATGGACATATCATCACAAACTACATATTCATGATCTTAAGATAATAAGATCTTAACTAAAGTAAAACTTTCATTCAGGCATTTTTACAAACAGTTGATATGCAATAATGTAATTTTGTAGGCCAAAACATATTAAAGCTATATGGAGCGAAAATTTCAGTGACAACAACAATCCGAACCACTCCAGATGCAAAAAATCTGAAAAAATCCAGAAAAATGAGAAAAAAAAATCAAAATTGACGTTCAACTCCAAATTCTGGAAAACATCGAATTCGACAGCGAAAAGGTGGCTTTGAGATTTCCCATCATTAGCGGAGTTTTGTGAGGCCAAGGTGCTGAGCTACGGCTAGGAAGACGATGAAGGCCATGTTGTGGCTGGCTGGCGAGGCAGGATTTCTGCGGAGGAGTGATGGAGAATAGGAAAGAAATTAAGAAGGAGAAAAATGGGTTTCTGCGTAGGCTCGTGGAATTGAGCCTCTTCAAAATCTGCTGGGACTCTCTCACATTTAGTATGGGACCGGGTGCATCCTACAAGATGCACCTGGGTCCATGGTATACCCTCTTGAGAATTTAGACGCTTCTCGATGAAAAAATAATTTATAATTGTTAAATATATGTAAATATTTTTATGTATCTTGTAAATTAGGTAAGCTAGTAAATATCTTATTTTTAGGCTTAATCCTAGTTACTGATTGTATTCCCTTAGAATTAGCCTCATTAAGTGACTACTGTACGTGTATATATTGGGCTTTGGAAAGGAATGGAACACACAAAAAATACTCTCATATCATTCTTATATGGTATCAGTGAAAAATTAATTCTTTTCTATTCCGCTATCCTCTTTTCTTCTAGTTTCTGACAATTTCTTCTTCTCCGTCATGTCAAACTCGAAAACCTCCTTCCATCCGGCTCTTGCTGTGTCAAATATTCGGAACCATATCTCCATTACCCTTGAGATGGAGAATGTTCAATATTCGACATGGGTGGAACTCTTCAAAATTACCGCGTTCTCACAAGGTCCTTCATCATATTGTCCTTCCTGAAAAACCGAAGGCACCTTATACCGAGGATGAAAAGTAATTATGGTCGAACCTTGATGCTACGGTTATCTCTTGGATTTATGCTACAATCTCTAATGATTTGTTACATACTATTATTGAACCCGATGCTACGGCCATGGAGGCTTGGAACCGGTTACGTGATATTTTCCAAGACAACAAAAATTCCCAGGTGGTAACTCTTGAATCTGATTTCTCCAAAACAAAGATGGAGAGTTTTCCAAATGCATTGGCATATTGTCAGCGTCTCAAATCCATTGCTGATCAGTTGAAGAATGTCGGGGCATCGGTGTCTGAAAGTCGCCTCGTCATACAACTTGTTTCAGGTCTTACAAGCGCTTCTTGGGGTGTGGGTACATTGATTCGGCAAAGTGATCCCTTACCCCCCTTTTATCAGCCTCGTTCAATGTTAACGCTTGAAGAGGCCGGAATGGCGAAGGAGGTTGCCATGGGTTCGGAGTCCGCCATGGTGGCTGCTTCACAATATGATTATGATAACTCACCGTCTCATTCCTCACATTCAGATCTACAACACCGTGGGAAATAATTTGGAAATCGCAAAAATTCCGGCAAAAAATCAAGTGGTGGTGGTCGTGGGTACGGTGGGGGAAAGCCAGGCCATGGAGGCGGTGGCCGTGGGGGTCACCAACAGAACCAGCAGTTTGGTGGGGTCAACAGCAGCAGTTTGGACAGCAACAGAGGGGGTCCTCTTTTTGGCCAAATTACCCACCTTGGGGTTGGATGCCCCAATGGGCCTCTCCTCCTTGCCCTTATCCAACCCAAGGTTGTGCCCGTGGTCCAGCTCCTATGAGACAGTAGCAGCCCAGTGTCCTTGGCCCACGTCCACAATAGGCGTACATGGTCTCTCCAAATGGGCAACAATCCACTCCTTATGTTCCTACAAATATTGATTCGTCAATGCACACTATGTCTCTCAATCCACCCGACCCATCATGGTACATGGACACTGAAGCAACATCTCATATGACTTCTTCGAATGGTAATTTCTCGTCTTATTTTAATTTGAGTAATCATTCTAGTGGTATTATTGTCGGAAATGGTCATTCTATTCCAATTCATGGTTATGGTCACTCGTATTTGCCTTCCCCTAATCCTCCCTTATCCTTAAAAAATGTTCTCCATGCTTCCAAAATTATCAAAAATCTTATCTCCGTTAGAAAATTCACCACTGATAATTCTGTAACTGTTGAATTTGGTCCTTTTGGGTTTTCTGTGAAGGATTTTCAGACGGGGAAGCCAATAATGAGATGTGATAGCCAATGCGACCTTTATCCTCTTACCACACCTATCACCACTCAAGATACTCCTTCAACCTTTGAAGCAATCTCTTCTTCGCTTTGGCATGATCGTTTGGGTCATCCGGGTGCTCCTGTTTTGGATACTCTTAGAAAAAATAAAAGCATTGATTGTAATAATTTGCCTCGTTCTAGTGTTTGTCAATCTTGTGTTTTCGGAAAATATATTAAGTTACCATTTGTTTCGTCCTCTACGAGTACTTCTATGCCTTTTGATATTATTCATAGTCATCTTTGGACTTCTCCTATTCTAAGGTCTATGGGGCATCGGTACTATATTTTGTTCTTGGATGATTATTCAAATTATTTGTGGACTTTCCCGTTGGCTAGGAAGTTGGATGTGTTTGATAAACTCTTAGTTTTAAAAGCCCATATTCTCAACCAATTTGAACGAAATATAAAAAATGTGCAATGTGATAATGGGAGGGAGTTTGACAATGGTCTCTTTCAGGATTTTTGTAAGAAAAATGGCATGTCTTTCCGTCTTTCTTGCCCACATACTTCACCTCAAAATGGAAAAGTCGAAAGAAAAATTCGAACTATCAATAATATCTCTCGTACTCTTCTTGCTCATGCTTCTCTTCCTCTACCTTTTTGGCATCATGCTTTACAAATGGCTACATATCTCCTTAATATTCTTGCGAGCAAGCTTTTGGGAAATAAATCACCTCTTCAAATTTTATATCAACGGAATCCCTCATATTCTCACATTCGGGTATTTGGTTGTCTTTGTTATCCCCTTTTTCCATCAAATACAATAAATAAATTACAACCTCGGTCTACTCCGTGTGTATTTTTGGGGTATCCCTCGAATCATCGTGGCTATAAATGTTATGATTTATCTTCAAATAAAATATTAATTTGTCGTCACGTATTATTTGATGAGCATGTTTTCCCATTTTCAAAATTACACTCCCCATCTTCCTCTACATATGATGTCTTGCGTGATGATGTGTCTCCTTATACCATTCATCACCTCCAAAACCAAACACAAGGAGCCCAACCTCTTGATCAAAATCAATCTCCTACTGGCCCATTTCTTAGAAGCCCAGTCAACTTCCTTATTCTTCACCTAACCGACCTCTGTCTTCTCGCCTAGGCCTTGTTAGCCCAGAAAACGCCAGCCCACAACATGCTAGCCCAGAACCCGCTAGCCCCTCACGTGCTGGCCCAGAACCTGCCAGCCCGCTTCCACCTCTAAACCCACCTGTCTTATCAATTCCAAACCCATTACCTACTACTACTAAAACAMCAACGGCCCAAACATCACAGAGACATCCAAATCCCATTTCCCAGCCTTCCATTGTCACGAGAAGCTAAAGTGGAATATTTAAACCAAATAAAAAATATTCCTTAACAACCACGGTTACTCAGTCACCCTTGCCCTATAACCCGATTGAGGCTTTACGTGACCCGAATTGAAAACTGGCCATGGATGATGAATATGATGCTCTTATTAAAAATAAGACGTGGGACTTAGTGCCCCGTCCTCCTAATGTGAATGTTATCCGGTCAATATGGATTTTTGCTCATAAAGAAAAATCTAACGGTGTGTTTGAGAGGCATAAAGCCCGTCTTGTAGGTGATGGAAAGACTCAACAGGTTGGCATTGATTGTGGTGAAACGTTTAGTTCGGTGGTGAAACTGGCTACAATTCGCATGGTTCTTTCATTTTCTCTTTCCAAAGCATGGCCCATTCACCAGTTAGATGTCAAAAATGCTTTTCTACATGGTGAGCTACAGGAAACAGTGTATATGCATCAACCATTGGGTTATCGGGATCGAAACCATCCAGATTATGTTTGTCTTTTGCGTAAGTCATTATATGGTCTTAAGCAGGCACCTCGGGCATGGTATAAGCGATTTGCTGATTATGTCATTTCTCTTGGCTTCACTAATAGAAAATGCGACAACTCTTTATTTATTTATTGCAAGGGTTCTGACATGGCTTATATCTTGTTGTATGTTGATGATATAATTCTCACTGCTTCTTCTGATGCTCTCCGTTTGTATATCATGGGACTTCTTAGCTCGGAGTTTGCTAGGAAAGACCTGGGTCCTTTGAACTATTTTCTTGGCATTGCAGTCTCTCGACATAAGGGTGATATATTTATGTCACAACGCAAGTATGCCGAGCAAATAATTGAGCGGGCCGGAATGTCCTCTTGCAAGTCATCTCAAACTCCTGTTGACACAAAAGAAAAAGTTAGTGCTACTTCTAGTACTCCTTTTGAGGATACTACTCTAGATAGGAGTCTTGCTGGGGCTCTTCAATACCTTACATTCACCCGTCCGGATATTTCTTATGATGTTCAACAAGTATGTTTACATATGCGTGATCCGAGAGTTGACCATATGCAAGCTCTCAAGCGCATTATCCGGTATATTCAAGGTACACTTGATCATGGTCTTCATCTCTTTTCATCCTCAGTTTCATCTCTTGTTTCTTATACTGGTGCTGATTGGGGTGGTTGCCCGGATACGCGACGTTCTACATCTGATTATTGTGTATTTTTTGGTGACAATTTGGTTTCTTGGTCGTCTAAGAGACAACCTACTCTTTCTCAGTCAAGTGCCGAGGCCGAATGTCGTATCTGAATCATGCTGGTTATCGAGGTGTAGCAAATGTCGTATCCGAATCATGCTGGTTATGAAATTTGCTATTGGAGTTACATTGTCCCATGAAAAAGGCTACAATTGTTTATTGTGACAATATTAGTGCGATATATCTATCGGGTAATTCGGTGCAACATCAACGTACCAAGCATATTGAGATGGATATACATTTTGTACGGGAGAAAGTTGCTCGTGGTCAGGTTCGTGTTCTTCATGTACCTTCCCGATATCAAATTGCGGATATCTTTACCAAGGGCCTTCCGCGTGTTTTGTTTGAAGACTTTCGGGACAGTCTCAGTGTCCGTCGACCTCCCACTTCGACTGCGGGGATATGTTAAATATATGTAAATATTTTTATGTATCTTGTAAATTAGGTAAGCTATAGTAAATATCTTATTTTTAGGTTTAATCCTAATTACTATTACTGATTGTATTCCCTTAGAATTAGCCTCATTAAGTGACTACTGTACGTGTATATATTGAGCTTTGGAAAAGAATGGAACACACAGAAAATATTCTCATATCATTCATATAATAATTATTATTTATTAATTCACATAAATTAAATAACTATATAAAATATTATTGTTGCATTTTATATTCTAAATCTACCCAAATATATCATACGCCCTTACATCCGCCGTAAGCAGACCCCCTGAACAATTTTGTATATATTTTTCGAAAAGATGTGCATGGAGATCAAAGGTCAAAGTGAGAGCAGCTGCATGGAAGCACGTGTAGGGTGTCGGGACATTGGAACGTGGTCAACAATTAAGCCTTATCCTCTATCTATTCTTCGTTTTGTTTTATATTCACATTTAAGAATTTTCTTTTGTCATTTTATACTTTTAAAAGAAATTTAATACTATTACTTTTTTATTTTGTTAATAATAAATATTATTTTACTAATTTTATTATTCACTTTATTTTTTCATATTTTTATTTAATATAAATAAAAGAATATTATAATAATTTAATATCTATAATTTTAATACTAATTATCTTTCTTAATATTTATGAAATGATGGATCATTACAAACATAATAAGACTCATTTCATAATAAGATTAAATACATACATTAAAGTTCAAATAGCAAACAAAATTATAAGAAGTGATGGGGATGAGCGGTAGTATCAAATACGAATAACACAAATGAGTATTTAGATGAATTTTGAGAGATTTTATAATGAGTAAATTACCATGTGAGAATATTAGAATTAAGGCTAAAGTTAGTGAAAATGAAAAATAAGAACTTAATTTTTTAAATAAATATGAGATAAATAAACAACTTTTACTCATCGACCTTTTAAAACTTTTGACTTAAACTTTGGTGGCAAAGTCCGTGTGAATATATATATATATATATATATATATATATATATATAAAATAATTTTATTTGGTCCAGTTTGTAATTATTAAAACTTTAAATCAAATCGGTCGATTTGTTTGTTTTTTAAAACCAAAGCCTACTCAAAGTATTTATTTTATAACAACCCTAGTTTTATGTGCAACTCTATTTTATTATTTTCGGATTACACTACCCATTTATATAAATTAACCTCTACATTAATCGAGTAAATAAATGATTAATTAGGCAGAGATACATAAATACAATACTTCGGTGGTCTCATACCATTTGTCTTCAGAAAAAAATGAAGGTGTATCTTTATTTAGACTCTCTTATATTTTTAAAGAAAACAAATAGTGGTTGATAATAATTCATGGAGCAGCAATTTGTTTCAATTGAGGGTGAGATTTGGGCCAGGCCGAAAACATGGAAGCATATTGCACAATAACCCAAAACTTGTTCCTAAACAGCTCCCCACCCACGCAAATTTCCACACCCCCGCCGCTTTAAACTTATGTTCACTATAATTATTTGGATCCCCACCGTGTAAATCCCGCAGCTAATAAATTGTTTTCTGTTATAAACTAAAGTGAAAATAGAGAAAGTATAAATAATGAATTCTCATGTATAAATTTTATTATAATCGAATTTTTATTTCTAAGGAAATTTTTAATAATACAATTATAATTATATAGTCTAATGAGGGTAAAATAATTATTCACATATAATAATAAATACATTCATTATTTACAATAGTAAATTTGGTGGGAATTGGACGTTTATAACACTCCCGTTTCAATGACTATTTATATAATTATTTTGTGAACTATTGGAAGAAAAATTCAATGGGTCAAAAAACTTCCAAACTGTTTGTAGTGAAACTTGTGTCGATAACAAATTGATGTATCGTGGCGTTGCATAAGAAAACCCTGTGGGACAAAACCTGAACAATGTGTAAGCGTAAAGTCGTTCCCCCTCATATTGATCATTCTTGTAGGAGTAATCATGTGTTGTCTCATTAAAATCTCGTCAAGAAAATCCTGTGGGAAAGACTTGATTGAAGGAAAAAGAGTGCAACTACTCTATCTTATTTCATATCCTTGAGGAACTGTACTAATTTATTCTTTAGTCCTCATTATATCATAAATGTGCCTCGTTAAAACCCTATTAGAAAAAAAAATCCAGTGAGAAAAAACCATAATGAAGGAAAAATAGTACATTATGCAAGATAATATACTCCTTTAAGTTATCTCGTTAAAAACCTTGCTAGGAAAATCTGTCAGCCAATGGAAAAAGAGTGTAACGCGTATTTTATAAATATGCTTCGGGGCATCTCAAAATTTTTCTGGGATTTGTACGAGTAGATCAGTCGATACTCTCCATTCATAACGCTATTCATAAAGGGCACATATATATCAAATCGATATTTTTCAATAAGTTCAATATCCTCATTATCAATAATCATTCATAACGCTATTCTTTTATAATGATTCGACACCGTTCAACTTTATATCTTTCTCCATAATGACATAATTTATCGAGATATTTCGTAAACAATCCTCTCCAAAGATTTATACACAATAATTATGTCTATATACTCTCTGAAAGTATATGCCTCCTATACCATTCATTTAATATTTGTTTGGGGGAAATATTCAACTCTTACGGTGTTGTTTGATTTATCGAAGCATGTGTAGTTGGTATATAAGATCATTATCAAATTTTCCTATATCTCTTATTTTCCAAGTTCGTACTTTGATTGTAAGAATATCATATTCTGTATAATTATTTACAACTATCAATACTCCCCCTCATGCTGAGAAAAATTTGAAACCAAACTCATACAACTAGCATATTATAAATATTTAATTTCAATAAGGGAGTTCGTATTATTTTGCACTCTGTTCTTGAAATTGACAATCAACTGGAGGACTTTTAATAGTTTTTCAATTGATATCCCACTCGTATGCGCATATCTGATCATTTCATGATCTATTTAAGTTATTGGGATATCTTACTAGCTTTATTGTTTGATTTGGTAACCGTGCATATACTGATAGCAAATCACCTCGTAAACTTCCAGTTACGATTCATATACTCATGTGACTTTCTAATGGATCCAGAAAATCTAGTAGCACACATAGAGGGAGAGTGGGACCATATATACCTCATCCCCATACATTCCAAAATTATTAGAAATTCATTCCTAACTTTTGCTAGTAATAAACTTCCATTAATCGATAACAATTATTGAAGAATTCTTTCGTTTCTTCAGTTGAAAGTCAATTTCAGTAATTTTATTATTAATTAAACCGATATGATCAGGTTATATAAATTAATAATATTGAATACTTATACTTGCAAGATTCTTATATCTATTACAAAAACTAGTAGCATTCAGCATGAGGTATTTATTTTAAAACAGGGATGATTTGTCGACATATCACATCATATTTCTTTAAATATGTAATACCTTATATGTCATTTTTCTTTTGCGACAGTAAAAAAGAAAACAGTGATATCATTTATTAGCTTGTGAATATCTTCCACTATTATCAAAAGTAAATAATGAAATCATTTATGATCTTGTAAAAACTTATCTTTAAATACGAAGTCATAGATCATAAAGATGTAACTTTCACAAATATTAGAAGTTTTAGAATAGAAAAAGATAGATGGAAGTTTCAGATTCCTCGCAAAGAGATAAGTCTTTTTCTCATCCACTCAAAACCATATGTATTCTTTGTGGATGTAAGATGATAGGTCATATTCCATATATAGATATGATAATTCAACTTGTGAGAGAATTTGGGAAGCAAAAGATTGATATACTATATGGAGGAACCAACTACAGACTTTATAACAGTCTTACATCATCTACACATTACCGGAGAATAGATGTGAGTATCATACCTTTTCATAGAGTTAAAACCAACACTATCATGGGTCTAGCTGGATTGAAATTTCAAACACAATCTTTTCATGATTGTTTGATGTACATGGTGAACAACATCGATGCTTTCATAGTCCTTCTAGGTGGTTATGACACTTTGAATGAATTTTTTAATAATACATCATGGGCAGAGTATAACTTTCATACCAAACCTATATGCTTGTTAAATATTGATAACTTCTTTAATGGTTTGCTCAATTTCCTAGATCAATGTGTATATTATAAGTTTATCTCTCATTCAGTGAGGGAAATACTTATATCTGCCAACACAATTTTTGAGCTACTTATAAAACTTCAAGCATATATTCAAGTTCAAGGTTCTGTGGAAGTTAAAATTAGACACAAACTATCTGTGTTAAGCAAAAATAAGTTCAGATTCTTTAGATCTCTCATTGTAAACTCTTATGACTAGTAAGAGGTCGCAGAGAAATACTCTTAAGACGCACCCCACCACTTTCATGAGTTTAATATATGTTTCTGTATTTCATTATTGAGTTTATTGCTTTTAAGCTAATTTCAATATTTTCACTTTAACTGTTTTGTACTTCTTCTGGAGTAATAATACCATCATTTTGCCTTTATGAAAATATAGGGATTTAGTGCTTCATGAATATAATGTCAGTGATATATGCTTCTTCGAGAGCATTTTATTATCATGTCAATATGATCTTGATGATTCTTTCAAGTGGTATATTTTTTTTTATCAACATGAAATTTATTGAGCAATCTATTTCATAAATCATTTCTTGGTACCTTCTCAGTTCTCTCCATAAATATCCAATAAACATGGAGAAAGAAATTCATTTCTATTGACTGCTACTTGGGGAGCAGGACTCATATGTTTGTTCAATTATTTATTTAGAGTAGGATTTAGCCAATAGTGTGGTATAACCCACCACATTGGCGATATTGCACTATTTAAAGTGCATAGCAGAAATTAAATCGTGATAATTAAATTGCATAATCAATAATTACTTATTCGTAAGTAGGATCTTCTTAGTAGACGGTATCACCCATCACTTGGTATATTAAATGCTTAAATATATAAAAACCATATGTCTTGTGATAATTAAACTCATCACATAAGAGGTTTTACAATATTTAAATAATTAAAACAAACAGATAGTGGTTTAACCCACCACTTGGACATTATTACAGTAAATATAAAATGCAAGAATTTAAATTACAAATATTTAACTGCTTCTTCAAGAGCAGGGTCGTCTACATTATATTGGTCCATGATCAGAAATTATTAAATGGTCAAATTATACATGGACTATTGAGATTTGGTCCAAATACCGACTACACTTCAATTTCATAATTTTGAAGTTGTCCAATCATTTTCTCAAGATATTACCATCACCAATACGCCGAACCATCAATTATTATTAGTCGCTAGCGGTTGCCGGCTACCGTGCCGCCTGGCCAACGCGAGATAACATTCATATCCTATTATAAAGTTATCATCGACGGGATGATTGTACGTCGTACTATCCGTTGCCATCAATTGCTGCCAGTCGCTGGCCGTCGAGCCGCCTGGCCAGCGCGTGATGCCTCACATACATTTTGTAGAGTGTTAATAGTAAAATAATAAATATCTACAAGTCTGGATATCATCGTTCAATTCTCCATAGTCAGGGTACTAATTTATAATTTAATTTTTAAAGTTTTAAAATCTCACATCTTTAAACGAGTTATTATTATATCTATCAATATTGGTTTCAAAATAAATCTATCATTAATCTGAACACTATGGTGTTAAGAAAACTGAATTCCGATAATGTATAATTATTATTTTTAAAAAAATGAGTTTCATAATTTGATTATTTAATAGATAAAGAATTCCGATAATCATCATTGCTAATTATATATATGAACATTGCTATTTAGAAACATTTCTAAAGAATTCTACTAAGATTTTAGTTTATTTAGTAATTCGACCAAAGTATTTTGTAATCCCAACTTATGTGATGGCAATGCTATTTACAGGGTCTTGTTTTGCATTAAAAATTACTTTGACCTATTGGTGAATTATGATGCAATGACAACAATATATATATATATATATATATATATATATATATATATATATATATATATATATATATATATATATATATATAGTAGATTAAATCTCACGTCGACAACAAAACAAGTAAACATGTGTTGTTATACAAATAATATACTCAGCAATGTCTCGTCTGGATACATCGAATAACAAATATTCATAAAAAGCATTGGACATCAAAAAGCATACCAAGTAGAATAATAGATTCTAACCTGTATTGCTAGGAAATCATGCATTGCTTATATGGTGTTAATTTTGTGAAGTTGTTATGCTCATTTTTAAACTGTGTATTGCTTCTTACATAAGATGGTACTATTATTTATCCTCTAATGCCATTATTTATGTTTGAGTTATTTGAAGATATCAACACTGGTACAACTTCATATTATACATTTCAATAGTCTTTACTATATCTAGTGCAAGTTTAACCAACTGTGTGGGTTGGATACTAAAACCTAGATATTGCATTACAATGTACTAAATTTATACTACTGTATTTATGGCTTAAGATGATGCTTATTAGTATACGTCGAATAGCTACTTTGAAAATAAACCGAACAGGAGGTAGAAAAATAGAGACTATTGTGAAATGATACATTGTTCCATGCACAAATTACTACAAAAAATAAAAATAAAAAATTCCCTGCCGTGTGAGTTCTAAACTCCATTCATGAAAAATAAAAATACATAAGCTATAATCAATTAAAAAATAATTTGAGTCAAATTACCTGGAGTGTCCATGTTCTCAATGGACCCGACGATAAGATTTTGTTTGCGTGGCTATGACAGAAGTTGCAGACTTCTTCTCACAACAATAGCAGACCAAACAAAAAAGTGACCAATAAATAACATATGTTATATAATGTGCTTCCATATAAAAAGTCAATTAATGCCAGTTTTGTGCATTTGAGGAGGGATTCATTTTCCATATATGTCTAAGTATACTAGTTAACTTGCTTGCCCTTCAGACACATGTTAATAATTTCATTTGTATTAATGTATTAATAATCCTATCCATTATGATCATGGAAATTAGGGGTTCAGATTTATCCCTAATTCTCACACTAGAGATTGGGTTATTTGGAGAATAGACCTGTGGGTGAGAATTAAGAATGAACCACAAGCACAAGATTTGAGGGTGATGATGCCATCATATTTGCTTATAACCTTTAGATTTATTAATAATAATGTCAAAATCAGTTTATTAATTATTATTTTATATTAAGAAATTAAAAAGAAAAAAAATCTTTTTTTCTTTTTTATATTTTTTTTCGTATATTGAAATTTCGATAATTATTATTGTGCATTAACTCAAATACTATTGTGCATAAATATTGAAACTACATATGATATCATCAACCAACTTAATTTGCACATATTGTTAGAGAACATGCACAATAGTGTAGTAAAAATGCACAATAGTCATTGAACTTTTCATCATTAGTTTCATGTCATGCACATTAGTGCCACTGGAAATGCACAATAATGTTAGTGAAAATGCACATTAGTCGTTGATGATTATTACAATATTAGTCCATAACATCCACGAAAGTGTGATTGGGCATGCACAATAGTATCATTGAACATGAACAAATAGTCATATTTTCTTTTTGAGATTTGAGATTATAAATTTGAATTGATGTAATGACAAATTATAATATCAATCACTGATATTGAAATATTAGACATGCAAACCAGTGTAAGTAAACACGCACAATAGATTTGTCTTCTTTTTTTCTAATTTACATTTTTTGATGTCATAATTTTGTAAAGATACAACTACTAATTATGATATTAACCACTTATTATTGCAATTTTTCAGTTCCATGTGACATGCACAATGATAGGGCCGTATTGGTCAGACCTTGATTGAGTTAGACCTGAATTCAGTAGCAGACAAGAGCTGATGGACCAATGTTAATGAAGAGCGATCGAAGCTCTTTCGGAAGGAAGTAAGGTCGGGAAAGACCTGTTCGAGGTTTGAACCGAAGAGACAAGTAGGGACCACTTGTCAGAATCCACTAACTAAACGGTCCTTAATTCACGGATTCCGTTCCCGAGATCCCGGAAAAAGGTCCCCGCTGGGAAGAATCCATATATGCCTGACAGACCTGAAATTAGATAAGAACTGACACCAATAAGAA
>BMAC01000138.1:1419559-1480384 GCA_014905375.1 Phtheirospermum japonicum
GCTTGCCAGGACTTACGCCAGCGCTCGCCAGGCCACACCCACACCCAGCGCCCGCAAGCTGCAGACCACCTGCGCCCAGCAGCGCCCAGGCTCGGCCATGGCCGAGTGTCACGGGTCCCCTCTTCGGGATTAGCAGCGGAACTCATTTCCCGTGATGCCACGCGAATCTCACCCCATTCGCGTCCGGCTTTCGACCAATCCTCGAGTTCTTAGATTTCACCCGAAGCCCGCTTCGCCTACGGGCCAGCTCTCAGGCCGTCGACATTCTTACTCGAGTGCACAACTGTTGCCCGAAGTCCAATTCTCCTATGGACCAAGGATCGGGCCATTAGCAATCTCATCCCGCATGGCACAGGAGAGTACTTTCTCCATCTCAACATTGAGGATCTTTCGTTTGCCCTTACCGTATTCTCGTGTGCTCGGCACTCCCTCGCGACGTCCGGGTGCAGTACCCAACCTCGCCCTAGTAGGCACGACGGGTTTCCCGCAAGCCCACAACACAATCCTCGTGCTCGACACTCCCTCGAGACACCCTGGGTGCACTACCCGACTTGGTGCTCATGTGTTCGTGTCTACGCCCGAGTGGGCTACTCGTAAGTCCTTGGCCTATGTGATGTGCCGACATTCCCACAATTGCCCCACACGTGTGTGGAACACTCATTCCGACCGATCGACATCATGCCACAACTTGCCCACTATGCGGCGTCGCCCACGACCGCATAACCGACCAACGGACCCCCGCAGCATGGCTTGAACCCATAGCCGATGCTTACGAGTTAGCTCACGAGGCTTTGGGTGTGTGCCTCGATCGCTCAATCGGCCTCGAAGTGCTTCTCGTCCGAGACGCAGCCTGTGGGGCATAACGTCCATCATACACCAGCCTCTAGGCCTTGTTGGCCGCCCAACGTTGGCATTCATCGTCCAACGCCGCCCGTTCGATTCCCAACCCGAACGGGGACTTTAGACATCCTTAGAGATGCCCAAAGCCGGCCCTTGGAGGCCCCAACATGCCCCCAAGGCGTTTCTCACTTGGTGCCCGCAGCACGAGGGGGCTGGCAGTTCGCTCTCCAGATCCTATTCCCCCTATAATAGGCCTTAGAAAAATATGCAAGGTCAAGTGACTAAACATTCCCCGGACGAGGATGCACACTGGCGATATCTTCCTCGTACGAACTCCAAATCAATATCCACTTGAACCGTAGAGTATCTTACACCTTCCTTCATAACTACACAAAGTTTCAGCCCCATCCTACTTCTCATGAATGAGGAAATTCCCTCGCAATATTCTGAAATTACGACAATGCCACTGCACTGCTTCTTCTCAAATGTTCATTGTGTTCGCCACTCAAACGGAACTGTCTAGCCGTGAAACTTGGTGGAGATCATCCTAACACTCCCAAGAAGTCCCCATCCTAATAGCTTCACAAATCTTCAAGTTTAAGGCCCTCTGCTCACACCATCTCCGCCCTGCCCACGCGCAGGACGGTTGCCTATCTTCGCCTATTTATTTCCTTGCCCAAACGGACTCGGAATGTCACCAAACATGGTGGAGAGTTGCCTCATGTACTTAGGAACATGCCTTAGGAACAGTTTGACAATCCCACTTCGGTAAGGTTCTCTGCTCGTAGGCCAACAACGCTTCCGAGACGGGCCGACACTCTCGGCCGACCGTCGGCCCTCCATCCTTTGGGCGTGCGGCACCACTCTCCGTACGCCCCCTCCTTGAGTCACGGTCGCCTTATCACTCGTAATCCCGGATTCGGGAGGCGCACCGTGACACCGAGCCACATCGAGCCATGGTCGAGCCATATCGATCCAAAATGTGCCAAAAAGCTAGCCAAGGGTATAGGAATGTGCCTCCGGGTCAAATTTGGTCAAACCTGGGAATTTCAAACCTTTTTAGCTAATTTGGCCCATTTAAACCCAGTTAAAATTAGTATAACTAGACTACAACTCTCATTTTGTAAAACATCTCTCATTTTCTACCAACCCAAGCATGGGTTTGGGGATTAAAAATCCTCTCTCTAGTTTTTAAGATCTATTTTCTCTCTCTTAGGTTTTAGATTCAATTTCAAGTTTTGATGTAATTTCTTTTCTAGATTTAGATTTACTTTCATACTTGGCCTTGGGTTTGTAAGCCTAAGAAGAATCCAAATACTCCTTTGGATTGTTACTTTTGATGCAATTACATTCAAACTTTGTTTCATTTCTTAATTCAAGTAAGTTTCCTTTCAATTTCGCGTTTTATGCTTTAATTTCATATTTTATACTTTAATTCTATGCTTGTTCTTCATGTTATGCTTTGTTATTCATTTTATGCCTTTTGTCTTAGCACCTTGAATTCATGATGAAACTTATGAATTGACTATGGAATCTAGATGAGTGACACATCTAGATCATAGATCGGCTCTTGGATCGTCTTGATTTTGAGATTTTGCTATGCTTTATTTGCAATTTTATTTTTATACATAGTTTTAGGTTAAATCTTAGATCTACTCTTTGTTGCTTGTTATTTTCCTTAAAGTTTTAAACTTTCCCGTCTATTTTCATTGTTTTATCCATTCATGCTTTCAATTCATGTTAATTTGCATTATTTGAGTTTTTATGTATAGTTGTACCTTGTACTTGCATGCTTGTACTTGGTGAAACTTTGCATTTTCTTTCTTATTTTCATTATTGCTTTGCATTTTCTATTTGAGGCATATGACGAGGCATCCTACAAACATGCAATTTCAATTCCTAGTTTAGATTAGTTAGTTTAATTATTTTATTTTCATTTTCCTTTTATATTCCAAACTTGAAACACATTGAAACCTTCAATAGAATCGATTTCCGATAATACCAAGCCATGAACCCTATTTTTTCAAATATATAAATTTAATACAAAAATTCAATAATTGTATTCTTTTATGGGCAAAATTGCAAAATAACCCCAGTAACTTAGGGGGTTGGCAACTTAATACCACTAAATATACCCGGTGGTAAGTTTACCCAGTAACTTGTAAAAATATAGCAGTTTTAACCCCAATTTCGCCGGAAAATAAAAGTCCGCCGGATTTCTTAATTTTCGGCGAAAAATGTTGACTTTGACCAGTTTTGACAAAGTCAATGTTGATGTGGAAAAATAATAATTAGAAAATTTGCTTAAAATTAGATACTTTTTTTAAGAATCTTTTAAAATATAATATTTAAAAAAATGGAAATATGTAATAAAATCTGACATTTTTTGAATATGCCAAAAAATATTATTAAACTATAAACAAAAACAAAATTTGAAAAATATATTTAAAATCCCTTTTTTATGAAATATTTAAAAAGAAGGTAATTAAAATATAAAATAAAATAAAATTTGGAAAATGATTTTATAAAGTTTTTGAAATTATATTAAATATGCAATGAAATATTTAAAATATAAAATCAAAACAGAATATGGGTAAATATTTATAAGAAACTAAAAATATTTTTATATTTAAAAACATTTTTTAACATTTATAATAATTTCAGGTATTATAAAATAATTTTCTAGATATATCTTAAAATATTCTCTTTTCATATGCAAAATAATTTCTTCTATAAAATATTTTCCGGATATTTTTTTTTATGTATTTTAATATAATATTTTACATATTAAAAAAAAACTAATTCTTAATAAATATTTTTTTATATTTAGTATTGATTTTATAACTTTTTTACATACTTCCAATATTTTCAAATTTTACAATATACTTTCTCAGATTTGTTTTAATTTTATTTTTGAATAATCTTTTTTTATATTTAAAATAGCTTCAGATTTTAAAATATTTCCTTAGATTTTGTTTTAAATTTATAGTTTAATAGTGAAATTTAAAATAATCTCAAATTTTATAATATATTTTTCATCTTTTTGTCTAATCTTTAAAATTTAAATTGTTTTTTAAAGTTTTAATACAAGTTTCTGATTTTGTAATAAAAATTTTTGTTATTATTTTTTGCCACGTCGGCGTTGACTTGGTCAAAGTCAAAAATTTTCGGCGGAAAAAAAAAGAATAGACGAGTTTTTTTTCCCGTCAAAATTTGGGATAAATTGCTATTTTTTTATAAGTTAATGGGTAAATTACTAACAAGTATATTTAGTGATATTAAATTATCATCACCCTTAAGTTACTGGAGTTATTTTGCAATTTTACCTCTTTTATGTTGTCCCCAAATATAAAGAAATTTCTGACTTTGCTTATTCCAAACAGGTGAAACTTAGAGATAATCTTCCGTATTAAATAAATAAAAAGTAACATTAAAAATACTTATATACTTATTAAATAACAAAGTGGAATAAAAACATTTTAAGCAATGTCAAATAATGATGGACCATAAATGGAATGGGTGCTATGCATGTACTTTCCTTTTTTAATTTCCCCGAATCGCAAGAGTAGAAGCATTAAAAGTGCCTATAAAGAGAGTTGTAATGCACTAAAACTGGGGGACCAGAAATGAAGGGTAATGGGGCCAAACCACGTCTAAAATGGAAGGCTCAAGGTTCTACCAACAAGCGATCCAACTCACGCAATTGGGATTAATAAACTAGTGGGGACCTAATCTCAAGTCATTGTTTTAAGATAAAATAAAATTAACGATTTTTTTTTCTTCAAACAAGATTAATGTAATCGTGAAGCAAATTAAGTTCGAGCAACAAATTTGCCATATATGAACTATGATAAACATTGCTTAAATCGAGTCATCAAATATTCAGAATCAACCATACTTGGGTTAAATTTGTATCCCAAAGGCCATGTGATTAATGCTGATTTTGCTCGTTTGTTTGATTTGATGACAACTTGGACTCCCATCATTTTTTTTTATAGAGAGGAAAAAAAGAAAGAATGCAAAATCAAAATTTCTTATCAATAAATCATAATATATAAATCAATATATTATAGTAAAAAATAATATATAATGGTACCAGTATATTATACTATAAAAACCATTACATTATAATACAAACACCAATATATTATAGCACGAGTTGGATATTTACCAAAAAAAAAATAAAAAAATTCGAGTACAAAAACCAATATACCATAATAGAGGGTCAGATGACCTGATGGACTATAACCCATCAATTTGACCTAACACAAATCTTTGCCGAGTAACACTTTTGTCAGATGAGACTGACGAAAGAATTCATATCAATACATTATAGTACAAAAAATGATACATTATAATAAAAATCTCAATATATTATAGTATCAATACATCATAATATAAAAATCAATACATCATATCACATGTCAGAAATTTACGAAAAACTAATATTTTCGAATACAAAAATCAATATATCATAGAAAAACTTTACGGTACTTTCACTTTACCATACCCATGTATGGTAATCCAATTACTTTTTGACACATCACCCATGTTAATAAATAAAAACATTTTAAAACAAATATATTGGTTAAAGGGTTAGAAGTATCATAAAGCCATTTTACTTTAGAAGTTCATTATATCATAATATCAGATGATCTGACGAGTCATAACTTTTCAACTTGACTTGACACAAATGTTTTCTTTTTACTTAAATGACCAGTGAATTTTTAATTTGACTTGACACAAGTATTTTCTTTTTACTTAAATTTACCATCAGTCTTACGTACAAATTGTGCGATCACACTTTTCAAGCAAACAGTTATACATAATTTTCAAAATAATTAATTCTCTTTATTTGAAATGTTTGACTTCATGCTAAAATTATGAATACTTATTTGAAAATATGACTGCTATCAATGAGACAATCTTATTAGTGTGTGTAAATTATAAAATTAATGCAAAAATTATTATGTGTCTGTCACACATATTTCTTACTTGTAACATACTTTTCAAGTAAATAATTATACTTTGTGAAAATATTTTTCAAAACAATGTAATTAGTTATGAAAACTACGGCTTTTCACCTTAAAATTTGAATATTCATTTTAAGAGGTATGGGCGTTGGAGAGAATTGACGATCATATAGCACCCCATTGAAAACTTTAGGTATGGCGTGGAGCATGTTTAACCAACAAGTAAACGGTTGGGCAAGTCCATTCTTATACAAAGAAAACTTACAATTGTTATACTATGGATCAGAGTTCACACAATAAGTTAGATATGACACATTAAGTATATTACTTAAAATTATTATATACATTATATAGATGATAAATATGCATCAATAAATGGATACATTAAATAAAATAACTGGATATATCTCATAACTAACAAAAGAAAAGGCGTAACCACCATGCCAGACCACCCCTAGACCAATTTTATTTTTCCCTAACAATACACACAATAGACAAAATTATGTTTTAACCTGCAATACTTATATTGATTAATAACGATGGTACGTATTTAGTCTGGCTTCTACTACTTAACAAGAAATGTGCACTCTGCATATTAAGAGAACAGCAAAAGCTGAAAGCTTTGAGTTTGAAAGTGACATATTTCTTGGATCATGTAATCTGTATTAATTGCTTGAAGGATACAACTCACACCCTCTCTATATATAGGGTGAAGCAAGACACAAACCTAGGATGATACAAAAACACGTGTCTACGTACAATAGGTAGAATGAAACCCTAGGTGACTAATGGCTCCAAATAAAATGAGCTAACTGTGACAGCTAATAAGACAACTCCATTCAAACGGCTACTGGCAATCTTGGCTTTGGTGTGCTCCTGTGCATGGGACTGCATGGGGAAGCATGTGATTGATCCATTCTCTTTTCAGGCCCCCACATTTCGAGCGAGGTGTAAGGGATGACCAATAATTTATCTCTTAACCGAGTGAAGGATTGGATAGACAATGGCTTTGTAAAAATGTCTGCAACTTGATCAAAGGAGGGTATGTGCTGAACTCTCTCCAACCTTTTCCTTGACAAAATGTATATCAATTTCCAGATGTTTCATTCTTGAATGATACACAAGATTTTTGGCAAATGACACATCACCTAAATTATCTACCCACACAATTGGAGGCCGAGTCTGAGGTATTCTCAATTCCTTAAACAATGATTGCAGCCATATTATATCACAAGTCACTTGCCAATCCTCTGAACTCAGCCTCAGTGCTGCTTTTAGAAACAAATGTCTGTTTCTATGAGCTCCATGTGATCAAGTTTCCTCCCATATAAACAAAAAATCCTGATGTGGATCTTTGTCATCAGGATCAGTAGCCCAACCAGCATCTGTAAGGCTACAAACTGAGTAGATGATAAAGCTACAAATCTCAATCCATAATTAATGGTTCCTGCAAGGTATCTGAAAATTTTCTTCATTGCCTTCTAGTGCCTATTAAGAGGAGACTGCATAAATTGTCTAATTTTGTTCACACTTGATTAACGGGGAATTGTCTTGATTTTAGTAGGTATTTTAGTTTATTTTTCTTATTATTTTTGGTATAAGTTGGACAATTTAAGCTTAAATTTGTATAATTATGTTTCCAGCTTATTTTACCGCTTTTTTGATCTAGATTGATGCAATTAGGTGATATTTTTGTTGTTGCTCACCTTATAGCTAAGTAACCGAAAGTGTTCAGCACGTTAGAGATGAATTATGATGATCGAGCTTTCCGGCGAAGAAGTAGCAAGAATTTGAAGCTAACGATTATCTATAACGGTTATTCCATCTTAAACTTTTCAAAACCCTTAACTTTTGTTGTTCTTCGTTTAAATCAATTTATTGTTTTTATGTGTTTAGATTAGGTTTTTATTTTTATTTCTTATTCATGAACGACAAGCACAAGAGGAACTTCCGAATCTAGTTTTCCTTGAGAGACGACTTGAGTCAACTTATCAACCTACACACGATCCCGTTATCTTGCGGGCGAGCTTTTAAAAATTTGACAAATCTTTATAAAGTAGGTGCACAAAAGTTCGAATCAAAATTTTGGCGCCGTTGCCGTGGAAAGCTAAGTAGGTTGTGAATTTTGTGTTTGCCCTTCGTGATCCTTATTTATATTTATCTTTATTTTATTACGATTTTTCTTTTCGATGGTTTCATTATTTTTATCTGGTACGTTTAATCTTGTGTGTTGAGTGTTGTATATGCAAGGTACATCTCTTGAAGCCTCGATTCAACGTCCGAAATAAAAAAAAAATAATATTAAAAAAATAAAATAATAATAATAATAATAATAATAAATGTATTACTCGTACGATGATCCACCGCTAGATTGGCGTCATACACCTCGACCAGCTATTCCATTGAGCGACGTAATGAAGAATTACTTTCCTGACAAATACGACCAATTGAATCTCCCGATTTTTCATGGGCGTCGGAACGAAGATGCGCTAAAATTCATTCGAAAGTACGAGTTCATCACTGATAGTTCTCCTCTTCACGGGCTTACAAGGGATCAAGTGAAGTTGCGACTCTTCACTTTTTCGCTGAAGGAAGAAGCAATGAAATGGCTTGTAAGGCTAGAACCTGATTCGTTGCGTACGTGGTATGAAGTAGGCGATAAATTTATGAGGAAGTTCTATGTACCTAATGTAATTTGCAATCATTGTGGATGACGAGGACATATGACGCATGAATGTTTGGTAACATTTGATGATGAGCCACAGGAGGAAGTTGTCACTGTCCGAGATCGTACGAGCCATGAAGAATATAAACCAGACGATCAATCTTTGGCGGGGCATCAAGGTCATGAAGCTGGGAGCACGAGTTTTCAAGATGAGTAGGTTGATGACCCTTTTGAGACCATTTGTCAACAAGGCAACATTGTTCAATCCACTGTGCAGGAAGAAAACCTTGCATAATTTATGGAACGTATGGAACGAATAATAGCTTCTTTTGACAAATCGTCGAACGAGGGGGAGGGGATACAATTGTATACCCTTTCCGAACTTGAAAGGTATGTAAATGAAGTAGGTCGTCAAGTCGATGCTTCTATAGCAAGAAGGGAAGATGAAAGAGATAAACTTCAAAGTCAACTGGCACTACCAATTCTTGATGTTGTGGAACCCCTATTGGAGGAAGAAGTTTTGAGCTCGCCTATTTGTTTAGAGGATGTGCATAAAGAGGAAGTTTTAGAGAATTTAGACGTGATCGTTCCTCTTGAACTTGATGATGTCGTGTTGGATAATGATATAGTAGAGTTGCCGTTGGGGAGCCCGGAGGTTGGTGAGGTGATGAATTTGCCAGAGTTTTGCATGGAAGAAGAAGACGTGGTGCCAGCTTTAGGGGATGTGACTGTAGAGTCTCACGTCATGCCGTTGGAGATCCCGGTGGATGCTGCGAATTCAAGTTTGCTCGATTTATTTGGGGATGATGTAGAGGATGAGCCAATTTTCGAAGATAAGTTTACTCCTCTTGTGCTGGATGATTTAGACGTCGAGGACAATGACGAATTTGTAAACTGGGCTGCAGAAATTTTAGGGATAAATTTGAACGACATTGTTGTGGACAATGTCAGTTTTGATGAGGTGTTAGATAAGGAATTTATTGAGCCTCTTGTTATCCCAATCAAGCCGTTAATGGATTTTAATTTTGAGTTGGTGGACGAGTTTGTTGAGGAAATATCCAAACCCCTATGCCCGAATTTAGTTCCCAATATTTTTGAAGACGTTGAGGGGTATTTTAGCAAAACGAAGGAGAATGGATTGGGTGTTGATGAGTTCTTATGTTCGACGGATTTTCTCGTTTATCTAAAGGTTGTGGATCACCGGATCATATTTATGCAGTGTCGGGTTAGAGCCATGTGCCCGAATTGATTGTTGATATATTTGTGGTGATAGATTATTCGCTTTTTCGACCACCAAAGCGAATTAGGGTTTTAGTTCTGCTAATTTCTTACCATGCGCGCCTTGGAAAATTACATTGCATATGCTTACTTTTAGAGAACACTAAGGTGTGGCACGATCGTCACTTATTTCTGGATTCGGGATAACATCGTCCGTAGAAGGCGTCGAGCTTTCGACGTTAAACAAGCGTTTCTTGGGAGGTAACCCAAGTGTTTGATTTCTTTTTCCTTAGATTTTATTTTGATTTTTCTTTATTTTATTTTATTTTATTAGTTGTGTTTATGCTTTGGTACGTTGATGCGGTGTTGATGTGCAAAAGTTATTTTTTTAAAATTTTTTTTTGCCAAAACTGGAAACCTAGCGGTAGCTTCTTACCGTTAGCAGTCAAGGCGAGTACCGATGATATCAACCGCTAAGCAGGATGCTGGGGAAGTGATGGTTAAAGGATAGCGATAGCCTAGAGGTAGCACTAACCGCTACTTCTACTTACCGCTAACACTGCACAAGAACTTAACGATAGGAACCAGCGGTACCGCCCCACCGCTAAGGGTACCGCTAGTGTAGCAGAGTTGCGGGAAATTTGAGGGAAATCAAGCTGAAAGTTTTGGACGTTGATCAAGTCATTTCCAATCACAGGATTCACAACGAGCGTTGATTGCGCATAGCTTTTTGGAGTAGCTAGACTATTTTAAGGGACATTTTCTTATTCCCTTTTTCTCATGCTTTTATTTTCTTATATTCGTTTATGGCAATCAGGGGATTGCCGAATTTTTAGAGGGGGAGATGGTTGAGTTGTGATTTATATTTTAAAAATTGTGCAATTTAAAAAAAAATTTAGTAGATAATATTTTACGTGATTTATTACTATTCGTACGCAATATTGTGTTTGTCCTGTCGAATTTAAGTATGATTTGATGTTCATGTCTTTTGAGCGTGCATAAGTGCATAAATTTTTCAAAATTATATTTATATATTGTAAAATGGTACTTAAACGCAATTGATTTCGCAAAACCTTAAAAGCAGCGTCAATTCAAAACTTTTTCATGCAAAAAGCCTGTTAGTAACCTGAGTGATTATCATCATTGCATGTACTTGAATAAGTTTCAGTCTTGATATCTCTTTGAAACCGCTGTGTGTAGTTGACTTTGAAAATGAGGTTAAGGCACAAAAAAAACCCTTATTCCGGTCATATCCATATATATTAGCCACTATAAATTCCGAATGAGCCAATCATAGCCAAATAATCCATTTCCATTAGCCATGAGTGTTTTTAGTCGACTCCTACGAATCATTAAAAGCATGGGGTAGGAGTTAGTTATTTTTATTGGTTACTTGTGTTTTGGAGATTTTATCAGGGATTTATGAAATATTGTAATAAAGGATCACCATCCTTCAAAAGAAAAAAAAGAGAGAAAAAAATAGAAATATAAAAAAAAGGACCCCATAAAGAAAAAAAAGGGGGATAAAATAAAAAAAAAAAAAAAAAAAGAAGGATGGTGAATCTTGGTGAATCGTGTTAAATAATTGCCTACGCTAATAAAGTCTTGTGTTTATTATTTATTTTCTTGTGAAGCCTAATATTTAAGAGGCAAAGAGTTGTGTTGTAAGAAGAAGCGTATTATGAGCTTCTATATTATTTAAGTGGTTCGCGCTACAAGTCGGTTTTAGAGTTTCGAGTTGACAAATAGCCTATGTTTAAAGGCTACGTTATGAGTGTTTAGTGAGGTTTTTATTTTGAATGAGGTGAAGCAAATTGCTTCGTGATTAGATTAGGTTGAGTGAGTTTATTTAGCCACACAACTTAATATTCCATACCCGTCCAAAGAGCCTTACATTACAACCCGAAAAGACCTTTTCCGACTCTTAGTTCGACAACACACTTAATTTACGATTGTAAAGAGATTGATTTTCGGTTCTTATTTATTGTACTTGTATTTGTATGATTTGAGTGTATACACGTCCTATGCAGCAATGCTTGAGTGCTTTTGAGTGAACACCCCTATATATTACCCTTTTTGAGAGGATGCATGATTTTGTTTTTGGAACGACAATGTAATAAGGGTGGAGTGTTTGACGTTGCTTGACTTGTATCTATATCTTCTAAATTATGTATGTAGCATAGCACGACTCATTGCCTAAGCTGATTTTCTTTCTAGTTATACTTTGAATCTAACGTCTGTTCGAGGACGAACAAACAAATAAAGCGTGGGGTAGTTGATTAACGGGGAATTGTCTTGATTTTAGTAGGTATTTTAGTTTATTTTTCTTATTATTTTTGGTATAAGTTGGACAATTTAAGCTTAAATTCGTATAATTGTGTTTCCAGCTTATTTTACCGCTTTTTTGATCTAGATTGATGCAATTAGGTGATATTTTTGTTATTTTTCACCTTATATCTAAGTAACCAGAGGAGTTCAGCACGTTAGAGATGAATTATGATAATCGAGAGTCAAAGATCGAGCTTTCCGGCGAAGAAGTAGCAAGAATTTGAAGCTAACGATTATCTATAATGGTTATTCCATCTGGAACCATTATAGTATCATTGAAGACCAGGGGCGCTGAAATGAAGAACTAGCGGCAGATCTATAACGGTTACTTACCGCTACCCAGAACCGTTGTCGAAGTGCAGAACTACAAAAATAATGAACTAGCGATAGCTATCTATAACGGTTTACCTACCGCTACCTTACCGTTAACGCTACCTCTAAGTGCCCAGAACCGACATAAAAACTTTCCTTTTCAAGTTTTTCGAAAATTTATAAATACTACCCCATAAATCCGATTTTTTAAGTTACCTAAGCTGTAGTTAGACACTTTAAACTTATTCCTAGGGTTTCTAAGGCCTCTTAGGGATTGACAACCCCAACGAGTGCTGAGTTGTTTTTAGTTTCTCTTCAAAATTCTTAGATTTAGATTTCTAACTTTAGATTAATTAGATTAGATTTTAGATAATTTAGATTCAAGTTTTCTACCATCAAGACACTGCAAATTCATCAATTTAATTAGTAAGTTTTCTTTTCGTTTAATTTACTTTAATTAATTTTCATGCTTTTAAATTCATGCTTGATAGTTTAATAATTAATCTTCAACAAAACAAAACCCCCCATGTATGATGATGAATTGTATGATATTGAGATTGGTGATGATGATGTTGGGGTTATTATGTTGAGATTGATGAAATTGATTGGCTAGATCTAATGGGTCTAGAGCCTAGAATCGTCGTGAACCGACAATTGGGTTTATCCTAATAGATCGTGGAAACGATTCGAAGCTCTAGAGCCCTTGTTTTCTTAAACTTTTCAAAACCCTTAACTTTTGTTGTTCTTCGTTTAAATCAATTTATTGTTTTTATGTGTTTAGATTAGGTTTTTATTTTTATTTCTTATTCATGAACGACAAGCACAAGAGGAACTTCCGAATCTAGTTTTCCTTGAGAGACGACTTGAGTCAACTTATCAACCTACACACGATCTCGTTCTCTTGCGGGCGAGCTTTTAAAAATTTGACAAATCTTTATAAAGTAGGTGCACAAAAGTTTGAATCAACACTGTAAGATAATTCAGGACTGGTGATTGTCACATATTAGAGAGCTCCAACTAAGCTTTTGTAAGCTGACACATCTGAAATAGGTGATCCAACAGTCTTGGATTGTGGAGCATTGGTGATCATAGGTGTAGGGAATCCCTTTGCCTTATCCATGTTAGCTTTTTTCAACAAATCTCTGATGTAGCCTTCCAGTGACAAAAACAATCCATCTTCAGTATACTTGAACTCTATCCGAAGGAAATAATGCACATTCCCCATATCTTTCAATGTGAAGAAACTACCAAGATGCTGAGTAAAACTCTGAATTTCTTGTTTCCGACTGCCTGTGACAATGATATCATCCACATAAGCTATTATGATCATGCTTGATTTATTGGTGTGATTGTAGAATAGACAACTGTCTACCTTGGATGCACAGAATCCCATGGAATGTAGAATTCTGCTCAACTTGTTGAACCAGGCCCTGGATGCTTGTTTGAGCCCATAGAGTGAATTTTTTAACTTACACACAAGATTGTTGTTGTTTCCTATCTCAAAGCCAGGTGGTTGTGACATGTAGAGATCTGTCTCGAAGTCACCATTCAGAAAGGCATTTGAAACTTCAAGTTGTCTAATGCACCATGACTTAGAGATATCCAAAGACAATATAACCCTGATTGTAGATGGTTTTACAGCTGCACTGAAAGTTTCTGTAAAATCAAAACCTGGAGTCCGTGTGTAGCCTTTTTCTACAAGCCTAGACTTGTATCTATTAAGTGTCCCATCAGCATTCCTTTTGACTTTGTAAATCCACTTACATCTAATAAGCCGCTTGTCTGGAGGCAAGCTGTTGAATGTCCAGGTGTGATTTTTAGAAAGAGCATCCAATTCCTCCTGCATTGCACATTTCTATTCAGGCGTGTTTAAATCTTCCTTCAAAATGTTAGGTTCCTACAGAATTCCACTCACTTGAAAAACTTTGGGTCTTATAAATTCCATATTTTGACCTGTGGTCATGTGATGCCCTCTTTGTTCATTTCTTGTTGGTTCCTGAAAATCAGTGTTAGTGATAATAACAGGAGGCACATGAATACTATCAATAAGTAAATTCACATAAATTCTACCACTCTGAAGCTCAGTGTGAGAAGAGGGTGTGGAATTGTGTTCAGGAGAGTGGATGTTGTGTGAGTGGTTTGAGGAATGATGTGGTTGAGGTGTGTCATCCAGATTAGGCCTAGTATGAGAGGGTGATGAATAAGGAGAGGTTTCTGAAGGGAAAGTGGTTATGTTTTCATTGATCTGTGTTAAGGTCGGCATAGTGAAAGAGGTATATGTAGGTGATTTGATTGCATTTTCTCCAGCATTGGTTTCCTTACAAAAAGGAAAAGAGTTTTCATCAAAGACAATGTGCCTCGTAATGAGAAGTTTATTGTTTGGCAAGAGGACTCTATAACCTTTCTGTGAGTTGATATAGCCTAGGAAAATCCCAGCTATGCTTCTATACTGGAACTTATTGGAGTTGTAGGGTCTCGTGTAAGGGAAACACTTATAGCCAAACACTCTGAGGTGATTGAGTTTAGGTTTGGTTTTTGTGAGGATTTCATGAGGGCTTTTGTAATTGAGGTGCTTAGAAGGTGTTTTATTTATCAAGTATACAGCAGAAGTGAAAGCTGAATCCCAGTGTCTTTGAGGAGTATGAGACGTGGCCAAAAGTTCTAAACCTACTTCTATGATGTGTCTATGTTTCCTTTGAACTAGTCCATTCTGTTCAGGAGTGTAGGGACAAGACATTCTATGCTTGATGCCATGATCAAGAAAGAACTTGGAGAGGGCTATGAATTCCCCTCCTCCATCACTTTGGACAACCTTGACATGCTTGTTGTACTGGGTTTCAACGAGTTTGTGAAACTAACATAATCAATGAAACTAACATAATCAATGAGTTTCAAAAGCTTGGTGTGTGTCAGGCTTGTGTTTAAGCAAATATATCCAAGTGTATCTGGATACATGATCAATGAAACTAACATAATAATTGAAACCACTAAAGGATTTTGTGGGTGCTGGCTCCCACAGATTTGTATGAATCAAATCAAACAATTCATAATTAGAATCAGATTTAGGAAAAGGGAGCTTATGAGCATTTGATTGCAAAAAAGTAACACACAAATATAGCTTTCATTAATAGAGAATGGTATATTACAATGAGTGAGAGCTCTTTTAACAACATCAAAGGGAGGGTGGCCTAATCTAGAATTCCATAGTTCCAAACTTGGCTTATTCTTAACTTCTAGAGAGTTAACAACTAGAGGGTCATTATTTATGAGTCTCTCAGGTAGGTGATGAGGTCTTGGCTTAGAGTTAACAAGATTGAAGCTGTAAATCCCATTCCTAACAATCCCTTGGAGTAGCACCATTCCTGTTGCTTGATCCTTCACAAGATAAATATTGGGATGAAATTCAAAGAAAACATGATTACCTTTGGCAAATTGACTAACATTAATCAAATTTTTTGTTATGTGAGGAACATTGAGTAGTTTTTAAGGATGAATGAGTGAGGAAATGAGCTTCAGAGGATTGAACAACAGAATTGCCATATTGAGTGATATTCAAACCTGTGCCATTACCAATCTGCACTTTGTCTGCTCCTTGGTATTCAGCTGCTATGTTGAGGTTTCTAAGATCATATGTGACATGACTGCTTGCTCCAGAATGTGGATACTAATTGAAATCTACAGATGACTGTAATTCACTGCCTGTAATGTTGGCTACATTCACATTATGATTACCAGATGATCCTTGGGTGTAGTTTGATCCATACGAGCTATTGTTGTTGTTTCTATTGGCTGGAGTGAAATTGAGGTAAGTTCTATATAAACATTTCTATGCAGTGTGGTTATTATAGTGGCAAATCTGACACCTTGCTCTTGAGCTGTCATATCCTCTTCCTCTAAAACTACCTCTGCCTCTGCCTCCTCTATTTCCTTGATTAATAGGTTGTTTCTACCTCTTCCTATGAGATTACCTCTAGCCCCTTGCCCTTGTGTGGTGAGATTGACAGAAAAGGCTCCATTATCATTCATATTGTTGTTATAGTGTGTTTCCGTGCCTTCAATTCTTGTCTCAAAGATCAATAGGACAGAGTAAGCTTCAATTAAGGTGCAAGGTGGCATTTTTGTGGAAAGGGACACCAACACTGGGTTATAATCTTGAGGCATCCCAGAGAGGACATAAAAAGATGATCCCTTACACTCACTCTTTCACTTGATGATCCAAAAAGATCACAACAACCTTTGATATTATTCAGGTATTCTCTCATTGACGTGTTCTCCTTTCTGATGGTCTGGAGTTGCAGCCTATATTGCAAGATCTTTGCATCATTCTAACTGACAAAGGTTTTCTCAAGGCATTGACATATTTCTTGAGATGTAGTCAAGCCAACTGTGGTGACCAATATGCTCTCAAATAACGAAGATAAGATCAAAGAAGCAAGTAATTGATCTTGTATGCTCCATAATAAATATGAAGGATTAGGTGTTGTGGATTCAGAAGATGTGTTGGGTAAAAAGGGATCTGGAGGAGTAATAGAGTCATTGATGTAGTGCTGTAATCCGTACCCTCTGATAGCAATAAGAATTTGTTGTTTCCAAATGAGATGATTTGACTCATTTAGCTTTACACTAATTAATTGGGATTGGAGAGAAACAGGTTGGGATATTTGTGTGGTTACATTTGAAGCAGCAATATGTGGTTCTGCTGCCATTCTTTCAAAGGGAAAGTTATGAAAGATAAAATAAGGGATCCAGATCAGAGCTTAATGGCTCAGATAACATAACAAGAAATGTGCAGTCTGCATATGTAAGAGAACAGCAAAAGCTGAAAGCTTTGAGCATGGAAGCGACATATTTCTTGGACCATGTAATCTGTATTAATTGCTTGAAGGATACAACTCACACCCTCTCTATATATAGGGCAACGCAAGACTCAAACCTAAGATGATACAAAAACACGTGTCTACATACAATAGGTAGAATTAAACCCTAGGTGACTAACGACTCCAAACAAACGGAGCTAACTGTGACAGCTAATAAGACAACTCCATTCAAATGGCTACTGACAAGCTTGTCTATGGTGTGCTCCTGTGCATGGTACTGCATGGGGAAGTATGTGATTGATCCATTATCTTTTCACTACTAAATTATAATATTAACAGTTCAATTTTTTATTAATTATTTGCATGCAGATGCAGTTGGTTAAGACACCTGCTTACTGTTATAATAAGATCTAAGAAAATCTTCAACTGCAGATATGTCGTGGAGTGAAACCAATAAGCCTGATTTTGGAATCTTTGTGATGCGAGACTTACATTGAAGTCGATCAAAAATTAGAAGTCGGGCTGAAAAAGAACTACATGAACTAACTAAAAATATTTAAGAGAAGTCTTACGATTCGCATGAATTTGTCTTGATTTTTGTATATATTTGGGCAGTATTTTAGTTGAATTTGTTATTGAATTCGGTGTAAGTTAGATAGATTGAGCATATTTTCATATTTATGTGTCTCCGACTTATTTTACCATATTTTATTCTTACTTCAGTAATTTTGAAGTATTTTGGATAAGGAGAAGCAGGGCTTGCGCATCCAATTCTATCCAATAAAACTTGGCCGAAATATTTATTAAAAGCTGCAGCCCATAAGCAAGTGTTTGGGCTTCTGCTTCAATGTTGTTATGGGCTTGGAATGATATAGAGAAAGCTTGAAGCACCTCTCCACTTGGGCCTCTGATAATTCCTCCTCCCCCAGCCTTTCCTTCTTGGACCGAATCGTCCGTATTTAATTTGATCGATCCCGTTGCTGGTTTATCCCATCGAACCAAAAGAGATGCAGGCCGCACCCTGGGTTTTTCTATATCATTCCAAGCCCAAGTATTCGATTTTCTCGCTAATTTAGTTTCTCGCTAGACGATGTTACTCTTCTCAGTTAATTAGTAAGTTTTCGATTTTCTCTAGTTTAATTTCTTGATTGCCTAAATTATGAATTTGTATTGCTTTAGTGATGTTCTTGATTCGTATTCGTAGTTGTGTTCCTTAAACTCTCATACTCGTTAAATATATGCTTGTTAGGAATTCTTATTAGAATAATTGTTATTCAAAACTCCATTGTGTTATTGAATAAGTTAATGATTGTTAGAACCATCAATTGGGAATGTTGGGTACTTAATGTATAAGTTGGATTGACAACCCTTGCTCGTAGGTAAGGTGTTCGATGAAATGCCCAAGTGATCCTAGAGATGATTTTAGAGCCTTAAACCCTTGCTTTCTAAAATCTTTTCAAAACTTTTGATTTCATTTTTCGTCATTTGATTCCACATTTTGATTTCAAATGTTTGGATTAGTTTTTTTTATTATTTTCTTGTACGTGAAAACAAATACAAAAAGAGCTTCCAATTAGTTTTTTTCGAGAAATTTGGCTCGTTTGAATTTGCCAACCTACAAACGAACTCGTACTCTTGCGAGCGAACTTTTTAAGTTTGACAAACTTATATTTAAAAAGTAAATACGTAAAGTACGATTCATCCTACCGCCGACATCAACGTACTCTGAGAACACGCCATTACGAAGGCAAACCTCTATTATTTACTAAAGTGTGAAGACGGTCAATGTCAATCCATTATTGATAAATAAAATCCTACCCGAAGATCAAAATTGAAAACTGTGCTTAGAGAAATGATCGCAAACACTTCCTTTATTTCAGTACAATACTTATTTGGGCTTGTGTTATTTTCATAGCAATGCCAATGTATTGATTATTACTATTCACCATATTGCTTTATTTCATTTCAGTACAATACTTATTTGAGCTTGTGTTATATTAATAGCGATTTCAATGTATTGATTATTACTATCACCGTATTGCTTATATCTTGCGTAAGCATTACACTTTGGACTATGGATGTATACTTTTTAGGTTGGCTCTCATGTGGATATCCAACTATTTCTTTATTAGTATCCAATGCAATGCTGATTAATATTAAGTGCAATGCTTATTTACTGCTTAAGTACTACTTTTTTAACATATAAGTACAGTGTTCTAAAAGTCGGCAAAAGTCGGCGCCTAGGCGCGCCTAGACGTGAGGCGCGGGAGAAACGCCTCGCCTACTGCCTAGGCGTGTAAAAAGGCGGTCAACCTATTTTGTTGACCGCCTAGGCGCGCCTAGGCGTGCTTAGGCGTGAAAAGGCATATGTTTTTTAGATGAGTAACCTGATTTTTTATTTTTTTTTAATTTAGCCAAACATTACAAAATCTTTATGATATCAAAAAATGATCAAATAATTAATATTTCGCAAAAATTATTGTAAGAGCGTCTTATGAAAACGATCAAACTTTTACAGTAAAATATCATGTCTTTATTGTGAAATTCATACTTTTCAAAAAAGTGTGAATTGTTGTTTTGCAAAGTATGATTTTATACATTAAAAATATAATTTATGATTTGCAAAGTATGATTCTCTTACATGAGACCGTTAATAGTACTTTAATTTTGTATAAATAATTAGTATTTAGCTAACTATATCGAGAAATATGTAGACAAATTTGTTAAACATATATTTTTTTTACTAATTTTAACAATATAATAAATAAAATAATAAATAAAATTGACATCGCCTTTTCACGCATAGGCTTCGCCTAAGCGCGCCTAGGCTTTCAAGGCTTGAGGCTTGGCCTTGCCGCCTTGCCACGCCTCACGCCTTTTTGAACTATGTATAAGTATCAATATAACTAGTTTGAAAACTAGCATTTACGCGAGCACCGATAAGAAAAGGCATAAAAACGTAATATTATCAAAAAAACTATTAAATTCATAAAATGAATATTAAATACAAAGTATATTAAAAAAAACTGTTCACTTTAAATATTGAAAAACTACCTTAAAGACTATTATTAATAAGCGGATGTTTACAATTAATTCATCAACTTCAAAAACTAAATTATTAATACAAAGAAAGAAAGAAAAATATTATTCACTTTAAATTTTGAATAAACTCAATGTAAACCACATTAACTACTTTCTTTCGATTTTACGTTGAAGCAAATAATCTTGAACTATTTGTGCTTCTTAAATCTAAATAATGCACCAAACCATGTTATTATATGCCATTTCGTCTTTACCCTAGAGGATCTACGTTTTTCTTTGGGCTGGTTGGCTGGCTTTATTTGAACAGACTCGTCAACGTGATCGTCGGGTTCATCTTTAAGTTGCACTATTGACTCTAATAAATTGGAAAGTAGTTGAATCAACTAAGAGTATAAAGTTATGTTCATGATGTACATTTGATAACTGAGAATTTATGCGTAGATGCATGTAGTACTTCTTTTGCCCTGAAATTTATTACTTTGTATTATATCCCAAATTTAGATTCTTTTTCCTAAGATGAAAATCTTATTTCCAAAACTATCTTCTCAATTAAAGTAATGATGTAACACCATATTATTTCAACCACTGTTTTTATGGGAAATAAAGTGAAAATACCCAAAGTTACTATTCTTGTACACCCATTCAAAACTTGTGTTGGGTCAAATTAGAAATGTGCTTGTTTTACCAGACTAAGAGAAGAGGAATCCTAATGGCTTGTTGCTCTGGAATGATAACACCTACACCCAAGAACAACAGTCAGACAGGGACCAGAAAAATTTTCAGGTGAACTCCCTCTGATACTTAAGTTAGTTTATGGGTAAAATTTGGCAATTAAGGACTTGATTAGGAAAAAATACCCTTCATTAACTTATTGCCTAACTACTTAAAGATGTCATTTTTTAGGGTTTCCACAAAATCAATGCCGTTACACCACGTCATCCAGCTAACCCTTCTTCTGCTGCTCTACCCCGAGAACATACTTTGAACTCTTTCAGATAGCTGACCCGGGTCTTTGAGCATAGGTACCAAAGCCTTGAACTCAGTTCTAAAGCATCTCTACTCCCCTCAGGTCCGCTCCCACTTAACATTTTTACTAAGCCCCCATCTGTAAAGTTATAGCTTAGGTCCAAGCATGGCCCCGAGCCATTAAAGAGGTGCCGAGCCCTATGCCTTGACTCGAGCTAAAAACGACACCTTTCCCTTTTACTCTGAAATAATTACTCCCCCCAACTATGGTCGCTTGGGTCTTTAGATGAAAAAATAGTTTTTGGGCACCCAACCTACTCCTTCGAGCCACTATCTTGAATTTGCTGGAGCGCATTGTCTTTTGCCCCGAGCTCAAACTGCAAGCCCGTCCTTCTACACATGAGGTCTATTGGGTACCCCCTTAGGGATCTCTGACCCAATTTGAGCCCTCCGTGAGCCACTAGCTATTTCTTCTTATTTTTCTAGGCTAAATCTAAGCTACCTCCGAGCTTTCGAGGCCCATTAAGCCATCTCTCCCAGTTTTTTTCGGCCCTATTGAAGCTATCCCCAAGATCTCAAGGCCCATATCTCCCAATCTTTTTGGGCCCAGTTGAGGCTATCCTCGAGCTCTCAAGGCCCATTAAGCCATCTTTTTTTTTTCCAGATTTTTATGGCCTAATTTAAGCTATCACCGAGCTCTCAAAGCCCATTAAGCTATTTTCTCCAGATTTCTTTGGCACAATTTAATACAAAACCGAGCTCTTCAGTCCCATCAAGTTATTTTCTCCAGATTCTTCTGACCAAATTTAAGATACACCAGAGCTCTTCAGGCCCATTAAGCTATTTTCTACAATTTTTCCAGGACCAATTTAATCTATCACCGAGCTCTTCAGGCCTAGTTTACGCTCCACTGGAGCTCCTCAGGCCTCTTACTTAGGGTTTTGCGCTTCCCTATAAAGTATGTGCCTTTCATTTATCGCAGATCAACAGTTATGATAGCGCCCCTTGTTATTCCTTTTAGTTCATATATTCTAAGTCGTAAGGCTCCAATCCTATCTCTCTCTCTTTTTTTTCCACCTCCTACATTCATCTCCTGTTAGAAATCCCCTGACCCTGACAAGATTATTTCACTTTGTTGTTTTTCATCAATCTTCAACTTGTTCTTGAATTTTTGGAGATCAGATTGCTTGAATATGTATCATTCGATCCTTTTTACTTACCTTAACATTAGTTGTTGTTGTTGTTGTTTGTTTCTCCTTTATCTTTTCTTTCTTTTTATTTATTATGGCCACCCTTTCAATGTCCCACACGTCCACCGATGATGTGGGAATTCCCAATATATCTTGGCCATCATCCCATGAGCATGGCGAGGAATCAGGACTGCAGAACCCACTGCCTCGCCTCGAAGTGAGTCTTCATCCACTCCTTACTGCTCGGGTGAACCTTTATCCTCGATTCCCCGTCTTAGATCCCTGACATATATGGCGCACCACCACCAACAAGAATCTAGGGTATATCCGTATTAATATTGCCTTTCCTTCATCCTACCAACTGATTCTTCCTTCTAAAGAGGATAGGTCCCCTTATCTACCTCTCGGTTACTTCACCTTTTTTGTTAGCCAGCTCGATGGTGGGCTTCGTTTCCCTACCTCCTCTTCTGGTGGAGATCTCTCATTTGTATGAGATTCCTTTGAGTCAATTTGTCCCAAAATCTTTTAGAAACATGATAGGATTTATCATGGTTGCCCAATATCTAGGTATCAGGCCCACTGCCTCCCTTTTCTTTTCTCTTTTTCAAGCTAAGTCTCATAAGCTTTATGGGTTTTACTATTTCTGGGTTTTTTTTTCTTATTTTAGTTTTACGCTTTTGTAGATCAATTGAACCTTTTTTCCCCTTTTTACATTTGTTTTGTGTTATTGGAATTTTTTGGCTTATTATATATTTATCTGTAAAGTGAATTATATTTTTCACATATAATTTAAATGAAATATTTGATGTTCAGACAGCAGTATCCACAATCCCTTTGATTCTTATGTATTATTGATTGTAATAATTTTATTACCGTCTGTGGTAATCATATCTCAATTAATGGTTGTGGTAATATACCTGTAATATACGCGTTTTTTCCACTTTTAGTACCTACGGTATTTGTGAAGTGGACCTAGCACTTGCATCATACGAATTCACACTTTCGGTACCTCGGGCAGCCTAGTGGATACGATTAATAACAAAAAATACCTCTGTAAATATGGGGCAGTAGGGGTTGAATATCGTCCCTAGTGGAGGTTGTTCTTAGCAAAACCACCTCTGTTTTTTATTTTTATTTTTTTAATTTTTCTTCATCTGTAAATTTACTGGATAATTATTTAGCTATAAAATATATAAACAATTGAGAATTAGTCCAAAAATTATATATTAGCAAAAACAGATTCCTATTTTTTTCTAAATAACTAAGTATAAAAAGACAAAAAAAAACATACCTATTTTAAAATGATATAAAATAATATTGAAAATTTATGAAATCGCATAAATGAAAAAAAAAAACTTATAATTAAATTATTTCTTAAATATAAAAGTTAAAAAATAAAAATAACTCTACAAATTATTTATAAATCTGTTTATTTCCTAAATTTTAAAGTTACGAAATAAAAATAACTTCATAACTTATAATTAAACTTCTTATGATCTATAAAAAAAAATTAATAATTCTGAAAATTATTAGAAAAAAAAAGTATTATAAAAAAATCTGAAATGAAATAAAACAATAATTCATAAATGTACAAAAATATAAAATGACTCTTTTTTGTGTATTTGTCTTAATTTGAGTCATTTTGCTTTATTCGCAGTTTTGTAGTTTGTTCCATCTTTTTATTTATTTTCATTTTTTCTCGTATTTTTAAGATTTTCACGCTACTTTCTCTTTTTAGGTCAAAGAAGGCCCAGGGCGAGGTAGAAAGACAAGACATGACACTTAATTTCTATGATGAGTCGACACTGTGAATATCGAGTGGAAATGATGACGGATAGAAATCATGAACGCACCTAGCCATGCTCGCACGTCATCAGCTACATGCTAATACATCCCACACACAAGACCCTCGTGAACCTCTAAAAGGTCGTACCTTGCACGTCACTCTCGAAACCTCCTGGCAGCTCATGCCCATCATCAGCGGATAACTACTTGTCGCCATTGGCAGTTGCATGCACACTGCACAGTCCCAACAAATGTAGCCTAATGAACCTTTGATAGTCGAGATTAACTGCATGCTATTGCATAACCATGCGCACCATGACTGACACCTCTCAGTAGCACCGATAGTAACTAACGTAGTTAACCACTGATGGCCCTAATATCTCCGCTCAACATCTCAAGCCTTCTGCATATGTCCGCACAACCATCGCTCGAGCATGTGCATCACCACCTGTCACCTCTCTGCTGCCCCAACACAAATTAGCCCAGTGAACCTATGATCTGCTAAGAGCTGCTAGTAGGGCCCATAGCCACCGCATATGCTGTCTACTCGAGCACTTTTTCGAGTTTCTTCTTGATCTAAAACCTTCAACCACGCACCCTTGCTCGAGTAAGAAACACATCAAACCCATTTTGCTCGAGCCAAACCCCTAGGCAAGCACCATCTATTCGAGGTTCTACTTGAGGGGAACTCAGGGGTTTGCACGCGTACTCGAGCCACACAGCACCACCAATGTATACGATTCACGCTCGATTCACTTGGCCATGGTGCCTTATTTCGGCTAAAACTATTTCGGCTAAAAGACCCTTTTGTCCTTCATATACATACATACATATATATATATATAGGGGTGGGTTCACATGGGAACCAATCCCTGTGTGGGAACTAGGAACCAGCTAAATTACATAGTATGTGATGCTATTTATGAATCATGTACATGCTAATAAGATAATAGTAGAAATCAAGGGAACATAAAAATAGCAATGTGAAAATATAAGTAGCATTTTGCATTATTTAAATTAGCATCACATATAATGTAATATAGCGGATCCTAAAGTTCCCACACAGGAATTTGGTTCTCACGTGATCCTAATCATATATATATATATGGTTAGGTTCAAATGAGAACCATGTCCTTATATGTGAACCTAGGGTCAATTATGGGCCTTAGATCTAATTAAATGAATGGATCAAATTTTTTGTGTATTTACTTATTTGATTAAAAGTATTAGGATTGTATAATAAAAGCACTGCTGGTGTATATAGCTAAAATATCAATAGAGCACTGTGATTGTATAATAAAAGCACTGCTAGTATATAATAAAAGTACTAGTTCGCAGGTTCGCATATAATGACATGGTTCTCATTTGAAAATGAGAACCATGTCCTTATATGCGAACCTGCCCGCGAATTAGTGATTTTATTATACAATAACAGTGCTTTATTAATATTTCAGTTATATACACTAGTAGTGCTTTTATTATACAATCCTAATACTTTTGTTTAAATAAGAAAATACACAAAAAATCTGATTCATCCATTTAATTAGATCTAAGGCCCATAATTGACCTTGGGTTCACATATAGGGACATGGTTCTCATTTGAACTATTTCCTATATATGTAAATCTCCAAGCCTCATTCCTAAATGGGGGTTAGATTCAATCTTCCTAGCCATGTTTTAGTTTGTTTTTTTTTTAGATTTTGGGAGGTTCTCTTCTCCTAATACTTATTTCATAGACCTAGAGCACATTTTCATATAGATTGAAGATCATTTTTAAATTTTTATTAATCTTTCATTTTTCCTTGTCTTTAATTGCCTTGCTTGCCTTTAATTGCTTTTTGCTCATTTTCTAGATTTAGGGCTTGTTTCTCATTATTTCTTTTAAAGCTTTAATTCGTGTCTTGCTTGTTTAATTTCATGATTAAGGTTTCTAATTACTTGAGGCTCTTTCTTACTATGGCTTTGCTTCCTTCTAATTTCATATGTCTTTAGACTAGATCTAATAGACTAGGGATTAAGTTAGTTTAGAGCCATCAACTGGCAAGTTATAGGCATTTTATTGTGCATATCTCAATTTTTAAGGTTTTGTTTTACAAATTAATTATTTGGACGACTTTTAATTGTCTTTAGAAGTTGATTGATAATGAGAGGAGATATCAATGTCGGATTTAATCAAATTGAGGTTGCGAGTTATGAGCCCAATTTGGGGATTGACGACCCCAACTTATGCATAGTGAATGCTCAATAAATTGACCAATTGGACATGGAGATGAGTTTAGTGCCTTAAACCCTTGCTTACTTGTTTTCAGTTTGAGTTCTCTTCTTAGTTGATAATAAAATAAACCCCAAGAATCGTGTCCTTGTATTTAGAATAGATTCTCCTTTTCTTCTTTTCTACTTCATGTATACAAACACAAACACCATATTTTGATTAGCCTTCCTCGAGAGACATGACTCGGGAAGAACTCATAGCATTACAGTCAATCTGATTTTATTGCGGGGAAGATTCGACACTTTTCTATTTAAAAAGAGTAGTGCGCAGATTGACCAATCAAGTTTTTGGTGCCGTTTGCGGGGAGGGAATCCATTACCTCTCAATAAATGATGGAAAAAATCAATATTGAACATTTTCACGACCTTGTTGAATTCTTCACAAGATTAGGCACTATAGATCTAAAATGAATCCAGGAGATGGATCTTTGGCATTAATTCCAAGGAATGCCCCAATACAACCACTAACAAATCTCAAACCTACAGAAAGTATGGGATCACATGAGCCAGTATTAGACGTACCAATGTCACCTGTTAGGAATTTAACTATAAAGGGAAACCCTATAGACGTAGTGGGTACTATACATCATTTCCGAAGGCCTAATGTTCTCAACACACCACACAGGACGTCACAACTTGATCTTATACATCCATATGGATTAATATAAGTCTTGATATTCCAGACTTCAAAAATAAAGTGCTAGTGATACATGATTGGCCATCTGCAATGCGAATTACATCCAAATCACGCGTACTAGAAAGTGAAGGTTTCATTTTACTTCTTGAAATGAGCCTTGAAGGATCAGTAAGGATCGCATGTGAATTGACATGACCAAAAGTAAGAATAAGAGTTATATATGGGGAATCATTAGAAGGGATAGTTGATAATATTACTAAATTATTCTAAATCTATTTTATTGGAATATGATATTTTGAGGGTATAGAAGAATAAAAGAGAAAAAAAAATAGAAATAAGCCCTCTGTTGCCTCAAGTTACGGGATATCTTTCATGTGGATGAATACATCAAGATATACACTGAATACCAGTAGAAGGCTAAGGTGAATGATGGAGACACGACACAATTGTTTTTTGAAAAAATAACAAGTCTCTGGAGAGAGATGTTAACCCGAGAATAGGCAACCAACATAATTACAAGAGTTTAAGAGGAATCAATAAATCAGTTTCTTTATACTGCAATAAAAATGACATCTTAATAGTACTTGGGGCCTATCTGCAGAACCATAAGCGAAAAAAAAAAGAAAAGAAAAGAAGAAGGCGTCCTTATGTTCTTGAAAATGAGAGGAGGTCATGGAAACCAATAAATTTCTGGTCAGAACCAAAGACCTGGAGCTATAAATTAGAATAGAGAACATGGCCTAGCTGGAGTAGAGGTTCGTTCTCAAGCCAAGAAAGCACAAGCAGAACTCCAATAAGAAGAACTTTTAGATGAGCTTACGCTAAAGCTAATGAAAGTTTTAATGATTACAATTGTTGGGCATGAGGAGTGAGAAGGCATATTTCAATAGATTACCCAAATAATCAGAAAATAAGAGTCAGATAGTTTAAGACAACCCCAAAGTTTGAAGCAGTTGTCTATTACCAAGATCTAGTACAAGTTCATCAATTTGAGGATATCCCCTCAGATGAACGCATCTATGAAGAAGAAATATAATATGAAGATAGAAATGAATCATATTCAGAGTCATAATGAAGGAGAATTCCTTCAACAAGTGGTTAGAGAGGGTATGTCAGGATTCCTCTCTCACACAACTGTCTCTCATAAAACTCTTATGGGAATCATGAAGGAAGGCCTAAAGCTTTAGATGTATGAAGTATATACAATTGGAGCTATAGAAATAGATATGAATAAGATAGGTTAAGAAATATAAAACATCAGATTATTCATAAGGTTTCCACGGGAGAATTTGCAATACCAACGGAATACATTGGAAACCAGATCAAGATGCAACTAATCCCTACAGAGAAACTCAAAGGATTAAAATTGGAATCAAGAGAGAAGTGAGAAATACACTTTCATGGATCCATATTGGAGTCATAAGAGTGATTATAAAATCAACCATTAAAGAAGGAGTTGATTCGCCATTAAATCTCACCCTCTTTGACAAGCAAACCTCAAACCTCAAAGATTCTTGTCTTTTTAACAGTTACAAGATATTTATAAGTAGGAGAATTAGAATTTAATGTCTATCTAAGAATCACATATAATTTGTCGGATTGAGATTTTAATAGAGTTCTTACCCTTCATCGAGGCTTTAAAAGGCCAGATCTCACGACATAATGGAACAGGCCTTACTCGATTACATATATAATTTCTTATACTCTCTCAAATACTCATCATTCATAAATATTCTCGAGAAAGGAATTTATTGAAGTACCAAGGATCTTCAAGGATGTAACAAAAGTCATCTTGTTGGTAATTATAAAAATTACAACAATTGGAGAAATTAACATGAGAATTTAATATCGTTCGGTCCTTACCAAGAGCATTAGTATCATGATCGAACTAAGAATAATGTCTTTCTAAAAAGACAGAATAATAAATGGACTTCATTGGGAGGGTCCAAGAACCAGGTGGAGTACTAGAGTTTTTGATGTATTCAAAACTAATAGAGTACTTAAGTGCCTAAAAGGATGGAGATGAGTAGAAGTGATATTCGACATTACATAAAAATATAACATCTTTCCTTGAGATGTTTTATATTACTCAATAAAACTTACCATCACAATGTATCAAGGAATCCTTAAAATCAAAAAAATTAAAATAATGATTGAAGGAAGAGTAGGAAAAGAGAAACTAACTCTAGGATTGGGGTTTCTCAAGGATCACAGACCTTAGGAAAGATTGTAAGATGGAATGGGATTTACGGTGGGAGAAAAATATATAGAATTAGATGACCACCAGTCAATTTTCCATATACATTTCATTAGCAATGATATATGAAAAATACCATACAATATATTTGCAGCCTATATTAATTCGAGCATAGGAATCTATACTGCCAAACCAAAAAATTTCCCTAAGAAATGGAATAAGACTTACCCCTAGAAATTATGATCGGAGGAGCGGGAGGTACCCCTTGGTACAAAGCCGGGACTCCACCTATCTATTTTCATATTACAAGAGCAGATATCCTGTTAGAAATAATTTCCTACAAATATAAAAAAAAATTACATAAGAAAATGAGACTCAAAGGCTTATTTTTATAATCTTATGTGATCATAAGATTATAGTCCAACAATTACGAGAACCATTTCACAAAGGAATGCCAATAGATCTTCATTGCAAGCGTGGTGATGAAGGCAAGCTTAGACACTCCAATATGAAGGATCCAAGAAGATATGATGAAGTGATTCTCCAACAAAGAATTAAGAGTCTGAGAGGCCATAAGGAGAAAAGGGTCAAAATTCAAATAATTTAAATTCTCAAAGCTAATCTAGACAAGGTCTCACAACTTGATGACACTATAAAAGAAGAAGTTTCATTAAAGGATTTCAAAAAAAAAAAATCAAAAGAATTTTAATGTAGATCCTCTAGCTTGGTGGAATAAAGAAGAGCTTAAGACAATTTTGAAGGTGAAAGCTGGAAAAGAAAATGAGCTGGTGAGACATAAAAATATCCGGATGAATCAAAGAGATCTAAAGTACACACAACAAATACTTAAGGAATACTTCTACCTTAAGTTACTTGAGGCAAAAGCTTCTTCCTACAACATCCTAGTTTTTTTGGAATTCGATGGGTACTCTTTTGATGCAAATTGTAAAAAAAATTGTGAAAATAAGAATCTATATTCCAAGCAGGGAACATTTGTTAAATTGTATCAACATGCCGAAGTGTTCTTCAAGTTTGATTGCATCTTGTTTCTACCAAATTAAGATGGAATAAGGAAGCAAAATGTTCATATCCTTCTCCATATTACAAGGGCATTATATTAGGAATGTTATGCCAATGGTTCTAATAAATGAAGCATAGATATATCAAAGGAAGATGGATAATCTTTTTAAAGATTTTAGTTTCATGTTTGTTTGCATAGACAACATCCTTATAACATCAAATAATGTGAAGGAGCATCTCAAAAATCTGGAGATGTTCTTAGACGTTTTCCACAAAGAAGGTTTAATGCCCTCAAAAAATAAGCAGTAATAGCTACAAGACAAATCAATTTTCTTAGAAAAGAAAATCGATAAGTCTGGGATCATCCTACAAGACCATATTGTGGAAAGATACAAATTTACAAATATACTCAAGGATAATAAACAAATTCAAACTTTTTTTTTTCAGTTATTAATTTTGTCAGGATATTTGGCACATTACAGGAAGGTGTTTAGCTTTTACTAGGAAAATATGATGAATTTAAGTCGATAGAAGAACATCAAGAAGGAATTATACAGCATAAAGAAGTCTATAAGAATCTTCCAAAACTGCGAGTTCCAAACTATGATGATGAGTTGGTTTTATATATATATACCAGTTAATATTGGTGGGAAGTTATTCTTACTAAAGCTACATCAACTATAGAAGTGTCATATAGATATTGCAGATGACTATTTTCAAATAGTGAAGCAACATATCAACAAGTAGGAGTTCTTTGCAGTCAGAATGACATTTAAAAAATGGTCTTTATTTCTGCTATCCAAAAAGTTCACCTTAAAGATTGATCTAAATTTAAAGCTTTTTTATACACCAAAATTGAATCTAAAGCAGGAACAACCAGATTACTTAGATGGAAAGCTGAATGTTAATATTATGATTATGAAATTGTCGTCATAAAATCTCATGAAAATATTCTTTCATATTTCTTAACAATAGATGGAGGGATCTGAGATTGACACATTCCTCAAAATTTTGAGGTATCTAAGAGAACATCTTGAGATGTTTCAATGCGAGTTTGATGCATTGAGTCTCAATGCAGAGGTATCAGGAAGGTTACAACGAGCTATTTAGGAAATAGTATCTAATCGAATATGAGGTTATTTATAGACCAATGAATAATTATGGTCTGTAATGAAAAATCTACTCTGGGATATATCTTCTATGGTGAAAAAAGAAAACACTTTGAGTATAAGTCTCTAAACCTATAGCAAGGGATTCAAATACCCCTAGCACAAGAGTAGAGTTGGTATCATCTACAGATGGGCTGTCTCAAGCTAAAATCAAAATCTCAGGGTTAAATCCTAAGTCTTTGAGTCAACCTATCAAAGCACTAAAAAGATATAGAGGTTCTAAAAAGAACAAAGAACTAGTGTCTAAAGGAATTCTATTATTGGATCTTTCCCCGAAGACAATATGTCAAGCAGAAAGGGCATGTGGTCTTTGGGTGTACCTCATGAAGATGGACAAAGTCAAGTTTTCATTCTAAGTGTGAAATTTGTGTAGAAGCAAAAATGACTAAGTTACCGTTTAAATCGGTAGAAAGGAGCACGACACCTCTAGAATTAATTCACACGGATGTATGTGATTAGAAGTTTGTGCAAACCAGAGGTGGGAAAAAGTATTTTATTACTTTTATAGACGATTGCACAAGGTATTGTTATCTTTACCTTTTGAGAGGTAAAGATGAGGCTATTGAAGCTTTTAAGAACTTCAAAAGTGAAGCCGAAAATCAACTTAACTGCAAAATCAAATCTATTCGAATTGATAGAGGAGGGGAATACGTAGCTCCGTTTGAGGAGTTGTGCAACGAGAGTGGCATAATTCATCAAACTATAGCTCCGTATGCACCTCAATCGAACGGTGTTTCCGAACGCAAGAATCGTACTTTTAAAAAGATGATGAATGCGTTGTTGATTAGTTCTAGGTTACCTCATAACATGTGGGGGGAAGCTGTTTTAACGGCCAACTATATCATATATAAAATTCCACTTAAAGGTAGGGACGAAACTCCCTATGAGTTGTGGAAAGGTAGGAAACCTTCTTATAAATACCTCAAAGTGTGGGGGTGTTTAGAAAAGGTAGAAGTGCCTCTACCGAAACAAGTGACAATCGAACCCAAAACGTTTGATTTTATCTTTATTGGTTATGCACTAAATAGCAGCACCTATCGATTTATAATTCATAGGTCAGAAGTTCCGGACATGAATGTCAGAACTACCATTGAGTCAACGAATGCGATATTATTCGAAGATATCTATCCTTGTAAGGATAAAGCTGCATCCAGTTCAAACACTGGTAATGCTGTAGAAACTACAAGTCACGAACTTGTGGGTGTAGAATCTAAGTCTCGTAAACAACCTGGTTCATAACTTGAAGCTCTAACTCCTAGGTGGAGCACTCGAGCTAAAGTTGCGAAGGATTTCGGTCCCGACTATGTGGTTTTCCTCTTGGATGAAGAGCCAACCTCATTAAAAGAAGCTTTTTCCAGGACTGATAGTTCATTTTGGAAGGAAGCTGTTCAGAGCGAGATTGATTCGATCATGCAGAACCATACGTGGATTTTGACTGATTTACCAGAATGTTGTAAGTCTATAGGGAATAAATGGATTCTGAAATGAAAGTTTAGAGATGATGGATCAATCGATAAGTATAAAGCTCATCTGGTTGTGAAAGGATTTCTCCAGAAGGAGGGATATGATTTCTTTGATACATATTCTCCTGTGACGAGAATTACCTCTATTCGGGTGCTTCTAGCAATTGCTGCTCTGCACAATCTTGAGATTTACCAAATGGATGTAAAAATAGCTTTTTTAAATGGCGATTTAGAATAGGAAATCTATATGGAACAACCTGAGGGTTTTGTAAAACCTGGACAAGAAAGAAAGGTGTGCAAACTGGTTAAGTCTTTATATGGCTTGAAACAAGCACCTTTACAATGGCACTTGAAATTTGACGAGTGATGATGTCAAATGGCTTCAAGATAAACGAGTCTGACAAGTGTGTCTACATTAAGAATACTAATGACGTTTTGTTATAGTATGTCTTTATGTAGATAATATGTTAATCATGGTTAGCAACCTACAAGTGATTAATGAGACGAAGCTCGTGTTAAAAAGGAATTTTGTCATGAAGGATTTGGGAGTTGCTGACGTAATTCTTGGTATAAGAATTATAAGAACTCCAGATGGAATTATCTTATCACAATCTCATTACATTGAGAAAGTGATCAAGAAATTCAATGCTTACGGCAGTCTTCCAGCAAAGACACCGATGGAACTCAATGTTCACTTAAGTAAGAACAGAGGTGACCCTGTTGCTCAGAAGGACTATTCTGAGATCATTGGATGTCTGATGTACATATCTAATTGTACGAGACCTGATCTAGCTTGCTCGGTAAACAAACCGAGTCGATATACAAGCAATTCAAGTGGAGAACACTAGAAAGCGCTTGTGAGAGTTTTGAGATACTTTAAAGTATACTCTGAACTTTGGGCTACATTATGGTAGATACCCCAGGGTACTAGAAGGTTACTGTGATGCAAACTGGATATCCGAATCAAAGGACTCATTGTCGACAAGTGGGTATGTGTTTGTAATAGAGGGAGGAGATGTTTCTTGTAGATCCACTAAACAGACATGTATAGCCCGATCCCCCATAGAATGTGAGTTTATCGCTTTGGAAAAAGCAGGTGAAGAAGCTGAATGGCTTCGTAACTTTCTGGAAGATATTCCATTTTGGGAGAAACCCGTGCCACCAGTAATGCTTCACTGCGATAATCAAGCTGCTATTGGAAGGGCAAAAAGTGGTTTGTATAACGGTAAGTCTCAACATATTCATGGGAGACATAACACCGTAAGACATTTGATATCGAGTGGGGTTATCTCAGTTGACTACGTAAAGTCGATAGATAATCTAGCGGATCCATTCACCAAAAACATAGCTCGAGATAAGATGTATAAGTTGCTAGAAGGAATGAGAGTGAAGTCCACATCTTAAAGATGATTATAGTGGAAACCCAACCATGATGAGTGGAGATCCTACAAACTTGGTTCAACGGGAAAACTAAATTATAAAAGTTTGGGTAAGTAAAACTCTACTATCCTATTCCCTAACGGTAAAAGTAGAGTTTTAATTTGTCACGTGGTGAGGATAAATATCTGATTTTTAATGATTCTTGTGTAGGTCTTTGACTTGAGTATGACGGAATACTCGTTTAAGAATCATCTATGTAAGCGAGAAGTGAGGGCCGCTTCTAGTGAATGCTTATGAATCTAAAGAAGTTGTCCATAGCCAGAAACGGACACAAACGTGAGAACGGAAGAATTCCGAGACCTTAGTGGGTTGGTACTATTGTCTAGTATACACAAAAGGGGAATAGTTCAAGAATTATGTTCACTAATCCGCCGGTATGCTCGGTAGTATTAACTAAGGAGGGTTCAAGGCCACAAGACACCTATCCTTATTCTCTATTGTCTCTTAAGGACTGAGTTACGTATTTGCATACATTGTTTTCTTTTTTGGATATTCTCACTCATGTGGGGGATTGTTGTTAAATTGGATTTAATCAATTTAATGGTGTAGTGAAAATTCGTCGTGACGAATTATGTAGGCTCGATCTACGTTTCGTGTAGATAATCGTAGTATTTTTAATTTCTCAAATCCAATTTATAGTGAGTGAGAAACTGTACTTCAAAGTTGAACGGTTGCTTAAGTGTTTTGTTGTTTATCCCACATTGAATGTTAATCAATGTGGAAGGGAGTTTATACTCCCCCCGTTTCTTAATAAGTGTCGTTTTAGAGTTTTTGTTCAAAATTAAGGAACATAATATTTGACCAATACATTCTCAATCAATTAATAATATACACATTTAATTACTTCAATTATTTTCCTTTAGTTATTCTATTACCATAAACTTGTTTATATTTCTTAAAATAAGCGGGGATAAAACTGGAATAAAGTGGCGAAAAATCCTAAAACGACACTTAATTTGAAATTAAATTGAGTCTCTAAAATGACACTTATTTCGAAACGGAGGGAGTAAATGATTACATTTTATGAGTGGACATCAAGTGGGCCAGTGGGTATTGTGGACTTTGTGTGAACAAAGCTCACGTGGGCTCTCGGACTTGGGTTCGCCCGTATGCCTTTGGCGGATTCGGAGGTGGAGCCGAGCGGAGTCGAGCCCGGACCCGAACCTTGGACCTTGGAACTTGGGACTTAGGCAATTGGTCCGATTTGGGTGATCCGTGTGGGTGTCCCAGGTTATCTTTTTTAGCCGCATGCATAAATGGGCTCCTGAACGTTCTGTACGTTTTCAAACGTACGTAAATAAACTCCTGAAACTCCTGACCGTTCAGGTACGTTTCATACGTACGAAAACGTACCGAGACGTCATGCATCTTAATGCATGGACGTTACAACCTTTGACTGTCTTCATGCTGTCGTTTGAACGCCATAATGCTACTTTTATGGACGTCATTATATCCCTCTGGTGGAAACCCCTATATAAGGGTGGGCTGTCCATGCTTCATAACACACCAGAACCGCAGAACTCTCAGCATACACAACACAACATGTTATTTTCTCATTCTTTCTCTCGTAGCTCTGTCCAGTTCTTCAAGTTCGCCGGAACTCTGGTATTAACGGTGATGTTATACCAGAGACGTAGTCGTTTTATCTTTGGGGACGAATTGCCAAAATCGAAGAGCGCTATCGGGGAAATTTCGTCTTGCGAAAAGAGTGTAAAACTCGACTCGACTAAAAGATTTTTTCGTTTCTTTTACTATTTTCTAATTTCAGTGATATATATACATACTTTCTGTTTGTGCTCAAAATTCCAACAATACGTTCTCACATGCAAACATCAGTTGGATCATGGTTTTAGAATATGAACAAATTTCCAAATAGATTATAGATGAGAATTGACCGACAAAACAGTGGCGAAAAAACACGGGTTCAAGGGGTACAGCTGTACCCCCAAAATAAACTAATTTATATATATAGGTCTTAATAACTTCAAGAATTTGAGAGTGGTGAATTGGTTAGTGATCACAGGGTGTAGCAACCCACCAGGGTTCAAACCTCATGTTTGTACACTCTTTTTTAGTTAATTGTTTATACATATTTTCTTTTTTTGATTTTTTCTTTACAAATAAAATAAGGGTTTTACTCCTATATATATATATATATATATATTTTTTTTTTCTTTGCAAATAAAATAAGGGTTTTACTCCTACATACATATTTTCTTTTTTGTTAATTTATTTTATAAATTTTTGTTTTGTTGACTTTTTTTTTTTGCCAATAAAACATAACATAATTTTCAATTTTTCAGAGATAAAACTCGTGTTTTCATAATCTTTGTTATACGAGAATAATAACCTCTTTGATATAAAAACATTTTAGAAAAAAAAATTCAAAAAAAATATATTACTATTTTCTACTTGTATATTTTGTGTGTGTGTATATTTTGTAATCCCAAATTCAAAATTCTATACATGTGGCGGCGACAATATATATAGAAGCGTACAAAGTTTGTCAAATTAATTAGTCTAAACAATACAGCTCATTTGACTAAAACTTGATATGTCCACTTAAATGGCCCACCTGCAGTTTTTGTATACCCTTAAAAGAGAAACTAGCTGGTCAAAAACAAATGCGAAGAATGATGAATAAATTAGAATATGAAAGGAATTTATTCAATGCTACTCGAAAAGAGTATATTAAGTGCATAATAAGTTAATAACTAGTACAAGTCTGGAGTTTTCCTTTTTCAAAACTTGACTCTCCAAAAAAGGCAGAAAATGTAGTGCTGAGTACTGTAAATAGTCCCGAGTCAGCTTGTTGTGGATATATAAATTTGGTAGTGCAATTTGAATAGTGAAAATTAAATAAATAATATATATATAATTTAGCTGGAAATTGAAATAGTGTATAGAATTAAAGTGGAACGCCACTGTCACCAGAGTCCTGCGTGATTTTGAGAAATTAAAAATTTTTTGGGGGAAAATTAGGGGGGGAATTGAATTAGGGACGCCAGTGGCAGTAGCGTGTCGGACCAAAATGTAAAAACAAAATTTTTTATCGTGGAATTGCCATTGGCATTCCGGATCATTTTGTAAAAAAATAAAACACAAAATTCGTGACTACTGCTTTGACGCAAATTTTATAGGAGAGGATACAACAAAATATCACTATATGCCTAGTATTACGGTATGTTATTATTATTTATTATTTTTATTTAAAATTATTTTTTATTTGAGATTTTTAAGTGCTATTTTATTTTCCCTTTGAACGACATAATAAACCTTATATAATTTTTTAACGGGTACTAAATGACCGATATAAAATTATTTATATCAAGACTACACCAAATAATGCTTTATATAGTTTTTCGTTGAGACGTGATTTTTAGACAATTAAGTTTTCATAGTCATAAGTGATTCGCGCTAAATAATTATAATTATGATAATAAAAGATCATTAATTTATGTTAACTGAATTAATATATATGTGTGTGTATATATATATTTTGTTAAAATGTGTAATATACTAATTTAGTAACTTTGCACGTAGTAGTACTAATTCACGTTCTGCCAATTAATTTAAATTTATATGGATAAACCTTCATTTCTGATAAACTAACCAGATACCAATATTGGTAATATAATATTTATTAAATTATTAGTTAGTCATTGTTTCTTATAATTTATTGTATAATAGTAGAATATGATATATAATAAATTTATTTATTTATTTGTCAGGGAATAAAAAAAATGTATACATTAAACTTTAATTGGGCATAATTGATACTCCCTCCTTTTTATAGTTGTTTTGCTCTTCCATCCTCAAAACTCATATATATATATGAGAAAATATTTTTATGGAAAAAATATTTAAACTTATTTAAGAGATTCTGGATAATAGAGTGGCATATATTAGTTAGAAGATATAATTCATAATTCTATGATTGAAAGTTTATTTAAAATATAGGGAGTATTTTAATATCTAGATTTTATAATAAAAAGTATTTTAATAAATTAAATGTGATTAATGAAGATTGGGGAAGGAAGCTGAAATCTCTGTTAGATTTGTATTAGACATGCAATCTTTTATCCTAAATAACTTTGTGAATAAAAGTTTAATAGATATTAGATTTTTCCTATCAAATATGGTAAATATATTTTAATTGTGCTTTTTTCAAGTCAACCAATTGACCGTTGATGAGAGGTTTGTGAAATTCATGATATCCTAAAGCCAGGCTGTCACTGTCTACCTTGGTGTCTCGGTAGTCAGCTGGCCGGCCACTCACTCTTCAGTACATCAATTAGACGCCCATTGCGAGACCAAGACCAAGGTAATATTAGATTTTTTTTTTTTGACATAGGAATATTATTGTTTTAAACTAATATAATTTGATTTTTTTTCAAGACTCAATAAATGTTAAGTTTTAGTTAATATATGTTGTTGTCAATTTGTATTTATCTATCTATTTTTGAAAGGGTACGTGTGAAACAAACTTTAGGGGTGTTTTTGGGAATTTGAAATTTTTTATTTTGTATTTTTAGGTGTAATCTCAGTGGTAGTTATTATATTTAGTACAAATTAGTAGTGGATTCAGTGTCAATATTTTTTGAAAGATTATCAGGTTTATAAGTTTTAAAATTACAAAAGTACCTTTGAGGTTTAGCATATTTACTGAAAGTCAAGCTAACTTTCAAAATTACAGAAGTATCCCCAAAATTTGATAAAGTGGTAAAAATAAGGAGCTAACTGGAATATTTTAATAAATGTGAAGGGGTCTTTTCATGTTGATTTTCCTTTAAAGGGGTAAATATAAGACAACAACATTCTAGGGGTGGTTTTTATAATTTTGAAAGTTACTTTTTGCTTTTGAAAGGGTACATGTAAAACAGAACAAAATCTCAGGGTATTTTTTGGAATTATTTTATTTATTTGGTATTTAGGTCAAATTCCAATGGAACTTTTTTATTATTAACCGTATTATATTTAGTACAAATTAGTAGTTGTTTCAGTGTTGAGATTCTTTTGAAAGCGATCAGGTTTATAAGTTTCAAAATTAGAAAAGTGCCCTAGAGGTTTAGCATAATCACAGAAAACCCAGCTAACTTTCAAAATTACAGAAGTACCCCTAAAATTTGATAATGTGTTGAAAATAATGGGTTAATCGGAATATTTTTATATATGTGAAGGGGTTTTTTATATGTATATTTTCCTTTAAAGGGGTCAAATTGATAGCAAACTTTCAGGGAAGGTTTTTATAATTTTAAAAGTTACTTTTTTAATTTTAGTTTTATAATTAGGTGAAGCCGCAATGGTACTTTTTGTAATTAACCACGATCAAGTTTATATTTTTCGATGGAGTTTATAAACCAGGTAACTGTGTCGTAATGCGCCGTTTCAATGACGATGGAATATGTGATTTGTTGAGTTGATGCGTGAGAAATCAATCAATGTATGATTTATCAAGTTCATACCATTTGATGAGAATCTTTGTTTTTATTTTGTTGAATTCATTATTGTAATAGTCATTCTACAAATAATACGTAACATGATGTATTTTTTTCATTTTTTTTATATATGTATTAACAAATATATTTCATATACATATATACGTTTATATATAATGGAATATATGTATTAATTCATATACATATATATGTTTATATTCAAACATGGAATATATACGAAATATGTATACGTTTATCTTCAAACATGAAATATATGAAAAAAATTAAAAAATAAATTAAAAATTATGTCAACACTCATATAAACATGGAAAATATACGAAATATGTATATGTTTATCCATGTATAGGTTTATCTTTAAACATGGAATATATATACGAAATTGCTAACCTCGTAAATATTATAGTATCCACACACACACACACACACACACACACACACACATATATATATATATATATGAAAATTTTATAATATTTTATCTAAATTATCTATTTCTAATTCTTTGAAAAACATAGTCATTTTCAATTCAATAAACATGTTGGGTTGATGTATAAACATGAATAAGTTTTAACAAATTTTGTCTAATTGAGTCCATTTGAACTTATTGAGAATTAAGAGACGTAAATTGTTCAAGATATTTGTTTCAATGTAAAATATACAATAGTAAATGTGGTATACAATGAGTTTTTCTCAAAATTTAAAGTGAATAATAATTTAGCTTTTGAACTTGATAAATTATTTATCGGCATCTGCATATTAATAATATCGTGTATAAAGTAGGTTTTTAAAATTTAAAGTAAACATTATTTTTTCGCTTTGTATTTATGTGTACCTTTTGAACTTATTTTTAAAATAAATATTATGTTTTTACTATTTTCTTATTTATGCCCGCGTAATTGCGGGTTTTTACAAAAAAAAATTTCAAAATCGCAAGTGAACATTTTTTTTAAATGCATGAACAATTCAATTTTCAATTTTTCAATTTTATTTTATTATTTATTTATTTCGTTATGCCCGCGTAATACGCGAATATCTGTACTAGTGTCACTAATATGTATATGTGTTCATGGGGTTGGGTAACTTGGGCCAGCATACTCAAATGGGCCTCAACACAAATAAAAATATGAGCCCAACAAAATCAAATAGAAAATAAAAAATAAAAAATTAAAAATTAAAAAAATTGAGCAAATAGGGTGATGACATATGGCATGGCAAGGATCCTATAGGCCAACTTTAATCCTAATATATAAATAAATAATAATAATATAAAGGTATAGATATGTACCAATAACCGTACATGGGCACGTCTATAATTATTGAGGCCCATTCAAATGATATCTCACAGCCCCTATTTTCATAATTAGGATAAAACTTGAAGTCAATTTAAAAGGTACAATGTAAATGAAAATAGAACAATTTCAGATTAAGTAAAATAGAAAAGAAATTGTCAAATAACATGTTGACAAATGGCGTGGCCAAACTTTTGCAGGTCTCCTTTAATATAAAAAATAAATTATAAAATAAAGTTATAGATAGAGCATAATTGATAAGAGTAAAAGAAAAGTTAATCCTTTACTATGTTACGGAAATCAACGAAGCGATTTTTCAGAAGATCTTAACTGCCCGAGCCAAAATTTCTTGGTTGTTACATTTGCAATAACCTTTTGAGGATGTCTTTGACTTTCCTTTGTCGGTAATTATTCTTTGACTCTATCTTATTATGACGTGGCACAGCATGTCGGCGTGGAATTATTAACCCATGCATGGTATGAAAGAAAACTTTGACGATTGGCTAATAATAATAATGTAAAGGACAAAAAAAATGTAAAATAGTGATAATTTATAATTCAAAAATACAATTTATCTTTTCTCAAGAAATTTTCTCTCATTTACTTTTTCGATTTCTCATATCTTTACTAATATTAATTTCAACTACACAAAAATTTATTTTATTTCATTTTTTCACTATCATTAATTTTTCTCCACGCAAATTAAGTTCGACATTCGACACAAATTGACCATGACTTATTTATCATCATTGCATTGGAAATCATGAGCGTAAATTATTTTCGATAAAATTTGAAAATTATTCTAACGTTAGAAAATTTTAAATTCATTCATTGGACTCATCCGTGAAATCAACACTTTTTTTATGCATCAATTAAAATTTCGATTAAAGCATGTGCGTGGAAAGATTTGTAACAATTATTCTCGTTTTGTTACATAATTTCATGGTGTAGTCTAAGTTTCTCAGTAACACGACAGAAGTCCAACTTTGATGTAAATGAATGTTAACTCTTAATCTAAAAGCTAAATAAATAATATTTTGCCAAATAAGCATGAAATATCAAGATTTTAGATTTCTTCCAAAAAAATTTTCATGGGAAGAACCAATTACTGCTACAATGGCGTTCATTGTGAATCCAATACTTAATAGTATAGGCTCATAATCACTTTCAATCAATTGATCCATCCCAAACAATAAATTAGAATTGAGCCTACAAAATAAGCCCAAAATTAAGAATTGAAACCAGGCCCAATAAAGCCCAACAAAAAGCCCAAGGAGATTAGCTATCTTATCCACGAGGAAGGTCAGTCGCCATTAAACAGTAGAAGGCGACACCAATCAGCAGCAGCTCACCATCACATCACGGACGTCGCCCCGTGAGCTCGCAGACCACCGTCTTCATCTACAAACATCAATATCACCGCCGTGGACTTCCGAGCACAAACCCTAACTAATCCTACAGCTGGAAAACACACACTGGCCGACCAGTCCCGAGAACATACGAGTGCCGACTAATTCGAAATTCGGAACCAGGAATCCTTCAATTATTTGATCTATGAAATAAACTGGACCAATCTGAACATTACAAGTATTGTACCAGATAAAGTTCCAATACACCGTTCCCTTTTTCTTCTCCTTCCTTTTGCCTTCAATGTGTGCCCTTATACCAACTCCAACAAATTCCCTGTTGTTTTTTATTCTTGTGATTAATTCCTTAATTAGTTGTTTGTATTTCTTGAAGACAAAATAAGTTAGGAAACTAGATTTAGCAATATATTGTGTTTCCTAGTTTATGTACAAGACTTTAATTATTTCTATATTGTGATTAGGATTTGTTTTTAGGTATTTACCAAGTTTAGGATTTTAGGATTGTTTATTTAAGACAAAGAATCCTAAAACTTGTAAAAAAACGATTTTTAGAGATTTACGCACGGGATTTTCAATTAGGACGCAAGACGCAAGACGACGAGCAAGAGAGAAAGAACACGAAAAACTACTTGGAGCCATTGATCGTGAGAAACAAGGTCTTCGAAGTTGCGTGACCAACAAAGAAGATCTTGTCATTCCGGCGACAAGTATTTAGTATCAAGTTTCTTGATATTTAGTTTTCATATATTACTTTATATTTTGTATTGAACTTAAAGAGAAAGTAATATAGTTTTCGGGTTTGTACACCCAAGTTCACAAGTACTTTTACTTGTGAACTGAATTTGTTAAATCGTGTTCTTATAATTTATTCCGCTGCATATATTTTCTTTACTCTGGTCGATGTTGTTAATTAATGTTGGTTAACATTGGTTATTAACATCGTAAAACTGAAACTTATTTTTAAAATCATAGACCTTCAAATTCTACAATTGGCATCTAGAGCGGGTTACTTAACCTTTTAAGTACTGATCCTTTTTTGTCTAGGTACTATGGATACTCCGAGGAAGAAGAGCATGGTTGCTACAGAGGATGTTAATGATTTCGAGTCAACCGAACCTGATCCATCCTTATTTACCAATGTTGTGTGGGACGACGATGTCCATGTTGGTTTGCTTGCAGACAACATCGTGTGCCTGAATGCCGAGACCACTGATTATTATGAGGAATATGAGCAGCTGAGTATTGACCACCAGAAATTGTTTGTCAGTTGGAGTAAACAGGTACTCAAGGCCAAAGATCTCGCAAAGAAAGTAGAAAAGCTAACCAAAGAAAATGATGATCAGCTTGACATAATTGTTCGCTTGGAAACGTCGCTCACCAAGAAGGATGCTGAGCTAGAAAAGGTGAAAACCGAGTTGAAGGAGGCCCAAGAAACCCTCACAAACCTCAACAAAGGCAAGGCCACGGTGGATGAGATTCTGGAATTGAGTATCTCGAATTGTTCAAAACACGGGATTGGATACAAGCATGTTTAAAAGCCAGTTTCAAATCAAAAGGTGAAGTCGACCAAACGCCACAAGAGAAGAAGACAATACGTATGCCATCATTGTGGTGAACCAGGTCACATACGACCATACTGCTGGAAGCTTATTGGCAAGCAATCTCATTTTAAAAGGTCGAAGTTGAATGCTGAATCCCATGTTGGTTCCCGTGTTACCAACATCAATACCAACACCAGGTTCAAACAAGTGTGGGTCAAGAAAAATAGTGTCAAGTGTAATATGATCCATACCTCACTGAAATCTCATGACCCTAGAGCCTGGTATTTTGATAGTGGATGCTCCAAGCATATGACCGGCTCGGAAGATCTCCTCTCGAATATTGTCAAGTTTCAAGGAGGAAAGATTAAGTATGGTGGAGGTGCAAATGGCCAAATCATTGGCCAAGGAACTCTCCGTGTTCCCGGCGTCGTAACTCTGAAGAATGTGTTGTTGGTAGAAGGACTTACTGCTAACTTAATAAGCATAAGTCAACTTTGCGACGGTGGCTTTAGTGTCAAATTCAACCGTGTGAAGTGTGAAGTCTATGAGTAGAATGGTCCGTGCATCCTCATTGGTCAGAGGACCTCAGATAATTGCTATCGAATCAATGGTGATGTGTTCTGCAAGCTGTCTCAATTGAGTGATGCCGAGGTGTGGCATCAAAAGCTCGGACATATCAATTACAAGATGATGGAAAGTTTGGTCAAAAAGGATGCTGTGATCGGACTACCTAAGTTCAATACAAAAAACATTCCAGTTTGCAAAGCATGCCAGAAAGGTAATCAAGTCAGGTTGGCACATCCAATAGTACAAAGTCTCACTACCTCATATTGTTTCGAACTCCTTCATATGGACCTTTTGGGACCACTTGAAGTTGAGAGCCTTGGTGGTAAAAGGTATGTTCTTGTGCTTATAGATAATTTTTCCCCCTTTACTTGGGTAGATTTTTTAAAAGAAAAATTTGAGACTTTTAAAATATTTAAAAAACTTGCAAAAAGGTTGTGTGTGCAATTTGGTGTGAGCATTGGTAGGATTAGGTTTGATCATGGAAAAGAATTTGATAATGCATCCTTTTCAAAATATTTTTCCAAAGTTGGTATAACTCATGAATTTTCTTCACCCATCACCTCCCAACAAAATAAGATAGTTGAACGCAAAAATAGATCTCTTATAGAAATGTCTAAGACTATGCTTATTTCAAATGGGGTTACTAAACATTTTTGGGCAGAAGAAATAAACACTGCATGTCATATAATTAATAGGGTATATTTTTTACCAGGGTCTTGTGTTACTCCCTATGAATTATTGATGGACAAAAATCCAAATTTGAGTTATTTTCATATATTTGGGTGCATGTGTTATGTGCTAAATGGAAGAAATCATCTTGCAAAACTTGACTCAAAGAGTGATAAATGTATTTCCAGGGATACTCTCGAAATAGTCATGCATATAGAGTGTTTAATCTTAGAACGTGTTGCATGATTGAGTCGGTTAACGTCAAGTTTGATGATTTGATGAGTGGTTTTAAACCTGCTGAGGAGGATGATATGGTTTATGATCAAAATCCTCAAAATAATGTCACACTTCCTGTAGATGAAAGTGCAGGTATTGAAAACAGAGATGCAGGTGCTGAACCCAGAGATTTGAGTGATGTTGGTAACAATGTTGATACGGGGATAACAACATCAACTCCAGCTGCCGCAAAATCAGATTCTAATCCAAGTGTGGAGAATCCAGCTGAACCCATTGACCTGAATCAGAGAAATATTCCTTCAAGAATTCAGAAGAATCATCCTATGAGCCAAATCATTGGAGATCTCGATGAAAGAACTACAAAAAACGACAAATAAATTTCAAAGAGATGGTAAGGTTTGTTTGCTTGTTTACTAATTGTTCTAAAACTCGAGAATCTTTGTATTTTTCCAAAACAGAGCCCAAGCGAGTAGAGGATGTTCTTAAAGCCGAGTATATTGCAGCTGGAAGGTGCTTGTACACAGTTATTGTGGATGAACCAAATGATAGAGGACTACGGTCTACATAGAAGAACATTGACTGTGCTTTGTGACAATTCCAGTGCCATTGATATCTCGAAAAATCCGGTCCAGCTTTCTCGAATCAAACACATTGACATAAGGTTACCACTTTATTCGAGATTTGGTTGAGAGGAAGATAGTTAGCCTTGAGCATATAGGAACAGTTCAATCATCTTGCTGACATCTTCACGAAGGCATTAGATTACGAGACCTTCTCTCGTTTGAGAATGAAAGAACTACAAGAAAACGACAAATAAATTTCAAAGAGATGGTAAGGTTTGTTTGCTTGTTTACTAATTGTTCTAAAACTCGAGAATCTTTGTATTTTTCCAAAACAGAGCCCAAGCGAGTAGAGGATGTTCTTAAAGCCGATTATATTGCAGCTGGAAGTGCTTGTACATAGTTATTGTGGATGAACCAAATGATAGAGGACTACGGTCTACATAGAAGAACATTGACTGTGCTTTGTGACAATTCCAGTGCCATTGATATCTCGAAAAATCCGGTCCACCTTTCTCGAATCAAACACATTGACATAAGGTACCACTTTATTCGAGATTTGGTTGAGAGGAAGATAGTTAGCCTTGAGCATATAGGAACAGTCAATCATCTTGCTGACATCTTCACGAAGGCATTAGATTACGAGGCCTTCTCTCGTTTGAGAAGAGATCTCGGTATGTGCATTGTCTAACCAATATTGGTTTGTGATGTTGTGACACCTCTTATCAACATCAGTCACAACATCTGTATACTTTTGCATGCATTTTTTATCTTTCTTTTCATACATAATCATAATGCATTGAGTTTGATTGAAAGTGCAATAAGGTCCTGTGTTGCAATAAAAGTAATAGCAAAAAGAACCAACCTCTTCATTTAGGTGATTGTGGGATTTATCCGCAGAAACAGGTTTTCTCCCAGGTCCAAAAACAATAGGTTTTTAACAGCAATTGCTGAAGATTAAAAGATTCAAATCCCTTCAAGGATGAACAAAATCTGAATACAAAATGATCCAATCGTTAAATATTAGCTTCTTGAGAGATCTTGACGTAGTCATTAACTTGGGTTAAGGGGTAAATTTCCATTGACTTCACCTGAGGCAATGTTGGTTTATAATGTTGTTAGCAATAAAAAGCAACATTGGATCAAGTCACTGAAATCATAAAGTGTTCTATTTTAACCTTTTAGGTCATGTTTTTAGGCATCCCGTAGGACATTTATACTTTGTGAAGATGCCATCTTGCTGTGCGTTCTGTTGTTTGTGCTCGTGTCTATCTTGAATTCTCTTAATCCCCTTTTTGAATCTTGCTAACCGCGTGCTTCAGTGGAGTTGTAATCAGACGGTTGGACAGGTAATAAGAGGTTAATTTGACGAGTGAAAAATTTCTTTGCAAAGGCTTTGTTCAACTATGGTGATGATTTATAAAAATCTTGCTCTATCTCGGTTTTTTGTTTGTAGTTGTTTTCAGTCTCTTGCAGAATATCGAATTCACCATCACCCAGCAAACCTCCAGAAACATACTTTGCGTCTAGCTAATAAGAAAATTCCACCCAAAGAGAGAAAAGAAGAAGTCCAAATCTGCCGTGTCAGCTGATGTTGGTTCTGGTGTTGTGACACTGAAACCAACATCCCCCACAGACAATCCTGCCTCTCCTCCAAGCTTCGATTCTGACAATGTTACATCTGCCAGTGCACCAATGTCAACTTTTACCTCCGAACACTCTGCTAGCTCTGATGAGGCTCCGTCTCAAGCCTTCGAGATTGAAGACATGGAACCAATCTCCACGAGGTTCTTGGTGAGTGAAGCTGAAGAGCTGTTATTGGGATTTCAAAATTGAGGCTTGATTGCTGAGCGTCGAATCCCCCATTGATGTTTTCGTGAAGCAGAATCTGATTACCTTCTTTAGGCACCGAGGCACCTCTTCGAGCTAGTGTCATGTCCGGTGTTGGTTCTAGTGTTACCAACATGGTTCATTTTTCTGCTCCGTTTGTCCAAGCCCAGTTTACTTTGTTTGGTAACCAGGTTGCACAACACCAGGCGCTTCGGGACTCGTTTGTTGAGGTCCTTTTGCTTTCAGAACAAAAAGGGGGAGAAGAATGTAGAAGACGCTGCTGTGAATGTGATTAATGGTTACTTCATTTAGGGGGAGTTTCTAATTTAGGGGGAGCTTTTAGTCTTTTGATTATTTTCATGCGTCTTGAGTATTTTGTCCAAAAAGGCAAAAGGGGGAGATTGTTGAGGAATTTATTCTTGGGACTAATTCCTTATTTAGTTGTTTGCCTTTCTTGGGCACAAAATAAGTTAGGAAACTAGATTTAGGAGTATATTGTGTTTCCTAGTTTATGTACAAGACTTTAATTATTCCTAGATTATGATTAGGATTTGTTTTTAGGTATTTACCAAGTTTAGGATTCTAGGATTTCTATTTAAGACAAAGAATCCTAAAGCTTGTAAAAAAAATGATTTTTAGAGATTTACGCACGGGATTTTTAATTAGGACGCAAGACGCAAGACGACGAGCAAGAGAGAAAGAACACGAAGAACTACTTGGAGCCATTGATCGTGAGAAACAAGGTCTTCGAAGTTGCGTGACCAACAAAGAAGATCTTGCCATTCCGGCGACAAGTATTTAGTATCAAGTTTCTTAATATTTAGTTTTCATATATTACTTTATATTTTGTATTGAACTTAAAGAGAAAGTAATATAGTTTTCGGGTTTGTACACCCAAGTTCACAAGTACTTTTACTTGTGAACTGAATTTATTAAATCGTGTTCTTATAATTTATTCCGCTGCATATATTTTCTTTACTCTGGTCGATGTTGTTAATTAATGTTGGTTAACATTGGTTATCAACATCGTAAAACTGAGACTTATTTTTAAAACCATAGACCTTCAAATTCTACACCTGTCAAACTCCACAATTCTCACTTCCTAAAGTAATTTTCTCTATTTTTGCAAACTTCCTATTTACTTTATCAAACTCCCTACTTATGATTACTCTCTATTTTAATGACTCCTTATTCTAATTTGGCAAAGACTTTGGTAAGTCCTGATTAACGGGACTCTCCTGTTAGGCCAACCCGTGATCTGATTCATACCCAACTCGATGGCATTATTGTAATTTGCCCAAATATATCAAATGCCCCCCAATGTCTTCTGTCCATTTTTATGCGATTTTTCTCCAAACCCTATCACCATCACTGTTTTCCCACAAACCCAGCTCCGACGAATTTCGAGTTGCCATCGCGCTGGCCTTTGATTTTCGGATAACGCTCGCACTTACTAGTCTACCGGCCGGCGACCTCCTCCATCCACGGTCGTCCGTTTCTTAGTTTTTTCACCCGAGCACCCGACGAGTTTTCCGTTCAAGACCGCACCCGTTTGTCACTTTTTCACCGAGCACCGGCGTCTTGTCCATTCTTAGTTGATTTATCAAAGGTGATTTCCTTTCGATTTTAACATTTTAGTTTCGAAATTAGTATTTTAGGGTTAACTATTTCCTGCATTTTAGGGTTTGAGTTGTCGCAATTATTTCGATTTATGATTTAAGATGGATTAGGAAAAATAATTTTAGATCTAATGTTTTTTGTTGTCTGGATGAGTATCATGAATGCAAGGGTTTTTAAGTTTCAGATGGATTTTGGAAAATTAATTTCATATTTTAGCTTGTATAATGCTTTCCTTCTATAATATGTAGTGATATGCAAGACAGAGGCGTATAATTTCTGGGTTTTATTTTGTTTTGCTTTGATTGCGATGGTTTCATGTATCAGAGGAACGTACGCAATCTGGGCCAGTTTTTATCATACATATGTATATTACATTTGCACTCATGGCTATTATGTAGGTATGGTAGGTAATCTTATATCTTGATGATACTATAACTTGTAATCACGCTGTTATGTAAAATTAAACTATGCAAATCATATACTCGACAAGTGGTGAATTTATTTACACTTTAATTTACTTTTTTTGCTTTAAGAACTCATTTTTATCAACTAAATCACCCATGAGGAGCTACATGTCAGTGTTTTCATGTTTTTTTAATTGATTGAAACTGTATATTTAGTTAAATACTACCCTTCTTCCTATTACTTTTTTTTTTCTTTCACACTTTATCTTGGCACATGTTTTCATTCTCTATTTTTATGTATTGTTGAAGCCCAGTTTCTGTTATCTGTGTGATCCTCAAGTTATGCCACACCAAATCTAATTTAACAATTTGCCTCATTGTTTGGATAGCTTATCTACTTAAGACCACAATGGAGGTGAGGATCAATGAATACTAGTTACCTTTTGGTTCCCATAAACTCTATAATGTCTTTATGGACAATGATAATGACGAGATTGAGACTTGAGTCACTCATAAACTCCATTTATGTATCGTATCGATAGTCATGTAATTAACTAGAATTCACTGCAAATTTTATATTTAATTCCCCATATTCATGTGAGTGTAGGCATTGATTAATTTCTAGTTCTTTTTGAGAATCTTTTATTTAAAATTACACTTGGTTGGTATAAAATTATAGTAATATGTCCAATTGTGTGATAGGAATGCCAAGACTTCTATGATAGTTAATGATGGTGGTGTGGTGGTTCTGATGAGTCTCTTGAAATTGGCTTTTGTTTAGATGATCTAAAATCATTAGATGATTTTATCTTGTGTTTATTTATTTGTTTAGAATCGTGCTTTGTTGGTGTAAGTCATATGTAGTTTTGTTATTTACAGGGAGGTGGGTTTTTCCATGGTCACTTCATCGACTTTTTTTTTTTTGCATCATTGTTGGTGTTTTCTGCCATATATAAACATTTTCTATTGTAACTTTATAACGAATTGGGAGTTTTAATTATCATATTTAATAAAAAGTTGAGTGTTTGTTCTAACTTTTTTCCAATTTGTTAAATTTTACTTATAAGGTGTGTTTTGTTTACAGGTTTTGAAGATGGGGATGAACAAGTGTTTTTGAGGGGAAGAGTGAAGGGTTTTAATTAAGGGATGAAAATTATATATGTATATACACTGGAGATGTATTATTATTCTATCGTGATGTATTATTTTTACACTAAAGAGTATTAGTTTTTCGATTGTGAAGTATATGATTCAGGTATATTTTAAGAAATAGAAATAAACATCAAAGGAGTGTTTTTGTAATTTTATGGAAAATTCTCAAAACAACACAACAATTGTTGAAAAACTATATGGCAAGAATTCTAAATTAATATAATAATATTATTCGATATGCTCTACAGAATGACTTGAGCCACGCTTGGGGCTTGGATATGCAGCTTGGTTATTGTGTTCAGGTAAGTTGGCGACTCGAATGTAATTAAGTTATGTTTGGTCTTTTCATTGTAAGGTAAGTTAATGTTAAATCTTTTATTTACTTGGAGATCGAACAGTTAAAGTTGGTGTGGTCGACGAGGAGTATATAGTGCATCACGGTCTTCCCACCCTTCGTGATATTTCAAATACAAATACGGTGAGCAATTCTATTTTAGATTGTTGAGTTTATAGGAATATGAGTGAAAAAACATGAGTTTGTGATTAAATATTAACCAAGTGTTTGTAAAAAATTCTGTTTTTAGGTGGAACAAAAAGATCTATTGCATCGAGTAAAAAGATCTATTGCACCGAGTAAAAAGTAAAAAGTGATTTCGCCTGGCTCCCTCAAGATTTCTGCTGGGGAGATGTTTATGCAAACCTCTAATTATAGCACGCATACTAGAGTCATGGGGATCTTTTATCTCTTGATTTCTGATTCTTCTTCAAAACCAAACATGGTGTTGCATTCTCCGGTTGAGGCTCATGAAATTACGATGATATCCAAATTATATTACGGTATTGCTCTGTTTGGAGTTGAACTGCTCGTAATTTTCGTTTTCAGCAGTAAGGGTGGAAGTGGAGAAGGCTACGAAGCTATCACTGCATGAGCTTGTTCTTTCATATATATGGATCAACTCATATTTCTTTCTGCAGTTATTTTTAAGATGAGCTTGTATGTCCTGCTAGTATTTTATTTCTCTTGTATTTGGTGGTGTAAGTGTTTTTAGAAGAATAACACTTCATTGCGATCGGTGTTAAATATTTTGAATTGGGTTTTGTAAAAAAATGTATTGGTTTATGTGCTATAATGTATTGAGTTTTTGCAATAAATGTACGATTTTTGTTATGCAATCACAAAAGTTATGAATTGTGATTTTTTCGTCTAGCAGTAAGTAATTTTTTTGCTTGTTTTATTTTTTTGGTAATTGGTGGAAATTTTAGTCCCTATTTTTTGTAAATTCTTTGACAAAATATTTTGTATTGGTTTTTGTAAAACAATGTATTGGTTTATGTGCTATAATGTATTGAGCTCTTGTAATAAATGTACGGTTTTTGTTATCCAATCATAAAAGTTATGAACTGTGATTTGTGTCTAGCAGTAAGTATTTTTTGGGCTTGTTTTATTTTTTTGGTGATTGGTGGAAACTTTAGTCCCTAATTTTTGTAAATTCTTTGACAAAATATTTTGTATTGGTTTTTGTAAAATAATGTATTGGTTTATGTACTACAATGTATTGAGTTTTTACAATAAATGTACAGTTTTTGTTATGCAATCACAAAAGCTTCCCTATAATTAAGTAGTTGTTTATGTATTATAAGTTTAAGATTTCTTTGCAATAAGATGTGTTTGTGTTTTTTTATAGACTGTATTTTTATTTTTCGAACACACTGCAAATATATAAACCAATACGATTGAACAGAAAAACCAATACGCTTGAATAGAAAAGACGATACACTTATCAAATACAATCAGAAAATGCCATAAAGAATTATGATAGCAGCAAATAAATATCACAGTATCAAAGTATCAATTTCTAATCCAGTCAATGTGAATACATCTATAAATATAAATATTTCAACGACTACCGTTATGCTAAAATAATCGAGGATTGGGAGTCTCAGAACCAAACTCCTTTGCTTGACTTGATCCATTTGATGTGAGTGTGCATTGTGTTGTGATCAAGAACCTCAAAGACACCCTGCTTATTTAATCTTCCTCTCGGCGACGCTTTACAATTGGTTCTTGTTATATGATTCTGTTTTGTCAAACAGGAGGTGCTCGATCGCTTAATTCCTTTAAACGAACACACATAATTCTTTTAAATTATTATCTCATCATCATTCGCCCTTATTGTTGTTTTCCGAACACTAAAACCAACTTGACGTGCATGGACACAATACAACTCATAGATGTCTTCAAAGTTCTTCCTCTTAGCACCAATAAGAGAACCACATAAATTTGTAATATCACCTAAATGGAAATTATCAAAATGTAAAACAAATATTATTTTAGAAATAATATCATGCAATCAGGATAATTCCATACCTTTATCATTCAACAAGATATTATTTATCGATTCATTATCAATGTTACTTCCACCTTCTTCATCACTAAAATCCAGAATTATCACAACCCTTGAATTGGATAACAAAATTAATCCCCAAAAAAATAAATATCATGCAACCAGAATAACAATACATCGCACCAAGAAACCAATACATCACATTTCAAAAACCAATACAATAATGGAATAATAACTCATAGTTTCAGACAAGACCACTGATGTTTTAATGTGACTATTTCGACATAACAAAATAACAAAACCAAGTACCATGCAGTCAGAAGACCAATACATCATAGTTCTGAAACCAATACTATATTACCTTCATCCACATTAGATTTTTCGCACATGTATAGTCCAAAATCACCCATCTCGTCTTCAATTTCCTTCTCTAGTTTGTAAAATTGTCCAAAACCTGCGAACAATTACAAGAATTTCCAGAATTAGGTCGAAACCAAATTGATACAATTAGGTCAAAATCAAATTGATTGTTGAAGAAGTTGTTTACCTGGTACTGTGATTTTTTTCATAACGAGAGGCTGACGGTGGCGATTTCTCTATAGTAACTGAAGGCTGACGGCGGCGGCGAAGAGAAACGGCCGATGAAGATAGAGAAATTGTGTATGGTTGGAAGAGACGGGCCAGAATTTCTGTTGGGTGTTGATGGAGATGGTTGGAGATGGGAGATGCGTTGACGGTGGTGGGTAGGGCTATAAACGAGCCGAACTGAGTCGAGCTTTAGAGAGTTTAAGCTTGCTCATTTATTATCGAGCTTGAGCTTTTTTAACGAACATATCGATGGCTCGCGAGCTTTTTCGAGTTTAGTCGAGCCTCGAGCCTAAACGAGCTCAAAAGATATTAGTTATTAATTAAATTATTCTTTACTTTATTATAAAAATAAAATAATTTTTTTTTAAATTGTATAATACACCTATTAAAATACGTAAACAAGTAAGTTTATATATATATATATATATATATATATTTCTATATTTTCATATGAACAAGTATAAAAATTATAATTAAAACCAAACTATTAGTTTAATTTATATGAGTTTAATAACGAACTCACTCCAGAACTAACTAACGAACCCGCTCACGAGCTAACGAGCCGAATACCATGAACCTTAAGTTTGCTCGTTTATTAAACGAGCCTTTTTAAACGAGCTCGAGCGAGCTTTTATCGAGTCGGGTAGCGAATAGCTCACGAACTGTTTGGCTCATTTACACCCCTAGTGGTGGGAGATGGAGATGCGCCTATGGAGATGGGTTGGGGCGGAGAAGCGCTAATGTAGAGGATGCAGATTTCTTGCGATGGATGTCGTGGGGATGGAGAAACAATCCATATTATCTGAAAAAAAATCGATTTAAATATATGAATTAAATTGGATTCGGGTATGGATCGTGTCATGGGTTGGCCTAACGAGAGAGACCCGTTAATATGGACTAATAAGAGTCCTGCCCAAATATTACTCCAATAGACTCCCTATATATACACGTTTTATCACATATGTTATTAAAGTAATAAGGAGTCAATTTAAATAAAGATAAAAAGATAATAATAGGGAGCCAAATTTGCTCCCTACATTTAGAGAGCTCAAGTAATAGAATAGGGAGCTCCCTATTTTAGGGAGTCCTTGTAGGGAGACTGTTGGAGCTATATTAATGCATTTGCCTCCCTAAAATAGTCAAGGAGCCATTATAGAGAGGCTGTTGGAGATAGTCTTATAAACTCATTATCTCCTCTTAGACCATCTTCAACGACCTCCCTATAATGACTCCTTATTATTTTAGGGAGGCAAAACCATGAAACTTGCTCCAACAAGCTCCCTAGAGATCCTCTCTAAAATAGGGAGCTCTCTATTTTCCCATTCCAGCTCCCTACAAGTAGAGAGCAATTTTGATTCCCAACAACTTTTCTTTCATTTTATAAAAATGGCTCCCTATCTGTAAACTAAAAAAAAAAAGAGAGAAGAATGAAACACACATAAATACACAGAGGAAAAGCCAGAAAAAAAATGGAATCTCAACGGCTCTTTGCAACAGTAAAAAAAAGAAGAATGTTGGAAGAGGCTTTATATATTGACACAAACGAGAATCAATTATTCATATTAATCCTGAATTATTCCAGAAAATAAAATCAATTCATATATATATATATATATACAAGATACAAGTGAATCTAGATCAAAAATAGAAGAAAAAGAAGATTCAAAGGTACATATGTTGTTTTTATTTGTTATTTGTATATTGAAGTTCAGAAAGAAAAAAAGTTGGAGCGATTTCTAGGTGGGCACAGCTTGAAGTTTAGAAACTGAGATGAACCTGTAGAGATTTATGGAGAAGTAGGCGGCTGTATGCAAGAGTAGGGTTGTTTTGTTTCTTTGTGTTTTTTTTTATTATTGTTTCTTGATTATTTATGTGAAGTTGAGTGTGGTGTGTGGGTGTCACAATGTCATCCGTGTTTTTTTTTTCACTCTATTCTTCCTTTAATTATTAATACGCATGAGTTAATTGAAGGAAATCATCCGTGTCTGTTCTCATTAATCTTGTCAGAATATATACAACTCTATAAGAGTATAATTAGGCTACAATTAAGATAATTAGTTTCTAAACATACGCCTTATAATTAATACAGATTATATGGTATGATTATATATATATGGTCTATCACACCCCCGCAATCAAAGCGGGAGGGCTGCGAACGCTTAGATTAGCTCGAAATTCATCAAACAGGATACGCGAGAGCCCTTTAGTGAATATGTCAGCAACTTGGTAGCGGGATGGAACATGAAGAACACGGACTTGACCTCGAGCAACCTTTTTACGTACGAAGTGGATATCCATCTCAATATGTTTTGTACGTTGGTGTTGAACGGGGTTACCAGAAAGATATATCGCACTAACATTATCACAATAGACGAATGTAGCCTTGTGGATGGGGCGATAAAGTTCAAAAATGAGATTTCGGATCCAATAGGATTCAGAGACAACATTAGCCACCCCTCGGTATTCGGCTTCAGCGCTTGATCGTGATAGAGTCGGTTGTCGTTTGGAGGACCAAAAGATTAAGTTGTCTCTAAGAAACACACAATAGCCGGAGGTTGAACGTCGAGTGTCTGGGCAACCACCCCAATCGGCATCAGTGTATGAAATAAGAGTGGAAATGGAGGTTCTATAAAGATGTAAGCCATGGTCCAATGTGCCTCGTAAGTATCGTAAAATACTTTTTAGAGCATTCATGTGGTCAGCCCTCGGATCATGCATATGAAGGCAAATTTGTTGTACAGCGTAAGAGATGTCGGGTCTCGTGAAAGTGAGATATTGAAGTGCCCTGGCGAGGCTGCGATATTGGGTAGGATCACCAAAAGGAGGACCCGAAGAGGTGCTAAGTTTAGCCTTGGTGTCCACCGGTGTGTGTGAAGGCTTACAGGAGATCATACCAGCCCGTTCAAGAATCTCCTCAGCATATTTTTGTTGGGAGAGAAACAAACCGTCCTTGTGTTGAATGACTCAATACCCAAGAAATAGCTAAGAGGACTAAGGTCCTTCATAGCAAAATTCGAAGCAAGTAATGAGATAATGGATGTACGTAGAGAGTCAGATGAAGCAGTGAGAATGATGTCATCAATGTAAAGGAGAATATATGTGGTATTATTCCCTTGGCGATAGATTAATAATGAATGATCACATTTACTATGCGAAAAACCAATAGTGGAGACGAAATCAGTAAATCATTGGTACCATGCTTGAGGAGCTTGTTTGAGGCCGTATAAGGATTTTTTTAAGAGCACACATAGTCCGGGTAAATTGGATCTCGGAAACCTAACGGTTGATGCATGTAGACGGTTTCGCGAAGGTGCCCATGTAAGAAGGAATTTTTCACATCCAGTTGATGAATAGACCAAGAACTTGATAGGGCGATGCTGAGAACTGTCCGAATGGTAGACGGTTTCACCACTGGGCTAAAGGTGTCATTGCAGTCGATCCCAACTCGCCGAGACCTACCATCACCTACAAGACGAGCCTTGTACCGCTCAAAAGAGCCATTAAAATTTATTTTATGACGAAAAATTCACATACAACGTATAATATTAATATCATGAGGACAGGGCACCAACTCCCACGTCTTATTTTTAATAAGCTCATTAAATTTGTCTATAATTGCCGATTTCCAATTCGGGTCAGATAAGGCAAGTTTAGGATTACGGGGAAGAGGTGATGGCGTAACTGAAGATGTTAAATTTAATTGTCGGTTTGGTTTAAATATGCCATGCATACTTCGGGTTGTCATGGTTCGTGGTTGCGTCGAATGTGTGTCTGATCGAGAGTGGGCTGCTGGACCGGTGGTAGAGTGGGTTGAGGTTGTTGGGTTGGGATGTTGTGTGGGTTGGATATCCAGAGCAGGTGAGCTCAGCTCATTGGCATGGAGTGGGTTGCCGAGTGGATTTGGTGAGCTGGATGGTGAGATGGGTGAATGGGGCGGGTTGTTGAACTGCTTGTGTCTATATTTGATGGGATGCTGAGTGTCGTGGTTTGCTCCAGTTGCTGAAAATGGTGGACTATGTTACTGATTCCGTCGTCCAAGAAATTATAGGATGAAGGAGGTTGAGAATGAATATTGGCGAATGGAAATTGTGACTCGTCGAAAGTGACATGTCGAGATAAGATAATTTTATGGCTGGAGAGGTCATAACACTTGTATCCGCGATGAGTAGTGGGATATCCCAAAAATACACATGGAGTGGAACGGGGTTGAAGTTTGTTTATTGTGGTGGAGGGAAAAAGAGGATAACACAAACATCCAAAAATGCGCAGATGTGTATATGAGGGAGTACGTCGATATAGAAGTTGAGTAGGCAAAAAATTGGCTAGTAGTTTTGAAGGTAAAATATTTAAAATATACGTCGCCATTTGGAGTGCGTGGTGCCAAAATGAGGGAGGTAAAGAGGTGTGAGCAAGGAGAGTACGTATCAAATTATTAATGGCTCGGATTTTATGTTCGGCTTTACCATTTTGAGAGGAAGTATACGGACATGAAAAGCGAAAAACCATACCATTTTGGTGGCAAAAATGTTTGAAGAGGCCATTATTAAATTCCTTCCCGTTATCACATTGAAAACTTTTTATATTTTCTCAAATTGGGTTCTAATGTGAGTACTAAAGGATGAAAAAATCGATTAAACCTGAGATTTTTGGCCGATGGGAAAAGTCCAAAGAAGATTTGTGTGGTCATCAAGTAGAGGAATATAGTATTTATGCCCTGCCGTACTTAAAATAGGTGAAGTCCATAAATCACTGTGTATAATATCAAATGGCAACGTAGTGCAAGATAATGACGAAATAAAAGGTAATTTAACAAGTTTGCCCAAAACACAAGAGTCACAAACGTAAGAGCGTGGAATTTTCTTGCATGCAATAAGATTATTTTTCAACAAGGAGCTTAAAACAGGTGCTCCTGGATGTCCCAAACGATTATGCCATAAAATGGAAGAAAGAGTCTCAAGGTTGGCTTGAGGGTTGTTGGTTGATGGGGTATAGATCACCAGTGCTATCACATCTCATTAGGGGTGTCCCTGTTTGAATGTCCTTCATAGAAAATCCAAGGGGGTCAAACTCAACAGTAACATTATTATCAATGGTGAAACGACGTACTGAAATCAAGTTTTTAATAAGTTTAGGAGCATGCAATACATTATTTAATTTTAACGGTGGGTTTGGTGGGTTTAAAGTAGGCTGACCATGACCACAAATAGGAATTTCTTGACCACTACCGACAATGATATTACGATTAATGGGCATATTAAAATAAGATGTAAGAGTACCTTCGAATCCCGTCATATGGGATGTTGCTCCTGTATCCATGTACCAGCCATTGTTGTTTGGCGGCTAGAGTGACATGGTGTGCATGGCTTGCTCAATATCAGGGGGAGCGTGAATTGAAATTTTCCGCTTTAAAATAAAAAGCTCGTCCGCAAGAGAACGGAGCTATTGTAGGCGATAAGCTGACTCGAGTCGAATCACGAGAAATTGCAATCGGCGTCGATAAATGTTTGTTCAACATTTTTATATTTAAACACACGATCCATTTTCGGAAAAGATTTCTACAACTACGAGTTCAAAAACAAGCATTCAATTATTAAAAACCTAATTGAAAGCATAAGAGACTAAGTGAGAAAACATCATGATTTAAAACTAGCGAATTGAACGTACTGGAATTACTAAACTAAAACAAGTCAAAGTAACATACAAACTAAGAAAACTAAATCAAAAGCAAATTACAAATGCAGAATACTTATTGTTCATCTAAGATACGCATCAATCAATCAGACTTCAGCGATGAACGATGACCATAAATGACGATAAACTTAGAAACGAGTATTCAACGTGATCTTCGAATGAAATCTCAATTCATATGTGTGATGGGAAGGGGCTTGAGTTTTTGGATGTATATCAACCTTACCCCTCAGATATCTAATTATTTAAATGAAGAAACCACCGGTATTTATAGATTTTTCCAACAAAAACTGCTCAACTGTAGGTGCGTCGATCGACGCGTGCCGAGCGTTGACGTCGATGTGAGCCAGGCTGCTCGCGTCAACCAGGTAGTGCGTCGATCGATGGAACTAGGATCGACGCTACTGAAGCTGAGCGTCGACCTAGCGTCGATCGACGCGGGCATCTCCTGGCGTCAACGTGAGCAGGTATAGGAGGCAGGACTCGGACACTGGGTAACCCAGTGTCTGACTGGTACCCAGTGTGATCTCAGCACTTTGCTCGTCTAATCTTCGTCGTCTGGAAGCTGAAAGAGAAAATTAAACATAATGAGACTATTACTTATAAAATAAAGAAGAAAAACATAAAATGAAATAAGAACGAGAAATACTAAAAAGAAAAGAAATGAGAACAATAGAAACCTAAAACCCGACAAAACACACAAAATGCAAAGTAAAAACACACAAAATCACATACAAATATGTACAAATCAACTCCCCCACACTTAGCTTTTAGCTTGTCCTCAAGGAAAATCTAATCTAGACGTAGACAAGGAAAATCTTATTATGATGACTTAATTACTAATTCATCCATATGATTCAAGAAGTTAATGCATTAGATCGACTAAAAACTCAACTAAAAGGACGACACGATAACGTTGAGATAAGAGATTTAGACTAACTTCCGAACACCTAAAAGTAACGAGTTGATTTCCATGTACGTCACCCATCCATGCCTCGGCTAAAGTCTAGCCCTGCTCAAACCGCCAAGTCGTCACCCGACTAGCCCAGTTATCAGTACACCTCTTTAACAATATAATCTAAGACTTAAAAATTAAAAATAAGAACTCAACTTGTACAAGGTTTTCTCTTCTTGTACTAATTCTTTCTTTTTTTTTTCTTTTCTTTTCTTTTATAT
>BMAC01000138.1:1489579-1508453 GCA_014905375.1 Phtheirospermum japonicum
TGGTTCTAAGGACAGTAACCATGTCTTCGCCTTGTTTTTCATGCTATAAGGGGAAACAAATCATTTGCATCTCCTCCCGGTTTAGGCCATGACCTACAAATCTTCCTACTTCATCGATAAAGTAGTTCAAAAATGCTAAAGGGTCTTCGTGGGCATTTCCGTGAAAAGTCGGAAGTAAATTAATTTGATGCGGTTCAATCTCTACTTCCCTTGCAGTCGGGCCAAGTACAATAGCAGACCCATAAAGCACAACCTTCGGGCGTGCCAAATCTTGTTGTCGAGGCGCTCGATCTCCCCTTAACTCCCTAACTCGGTCATTAGCTCTCTCATAGTGGTCGTCATGCGCGTAATGGTGCTCGCGCTCGTATCTCCTTCCGAAATTATTTTGCTCGTAACCATGATCTTGATTCTCCAACCAATCATTCACGTGCCCTTGATTGTTAGCATATGCGTTATGCTGCAGAAAATCTTCGTTCCTAATTGCCACATTCTCGATTTTGTGTTGGCGAATAGCATTTTTGTTCATCTCTTCGTTGTGCCTCATATTCGCCATGTTGGGTTGGTGACCGATTACGTTTTGCTGCTGGTTGACTCCTTTGTTTCTCCCCGCATCTTGTCTAGCAATAATGGGGCGTGGTGGTGATCTCGGTGGTGAATTGACGTTTCGAATCGGATTTGCTTCTAACATAATGTTGGAAGCTTGATCACAAGAGAAACCAGTTGCTGTTGAGGAATCGTCCTCGGGAATAAAAATGGGTCTTGGTCTCGGTGGATTTGAACGGTGGATGTTGTCAATGAATGGTACAAGGTCGCGTTGAAGTGATCGCCTTCCTTGCATAAACTCAACAATACATCAACGTACCAAATGGAAAAGACCAAGTAAAAAAATAAAAATAAACTAATAAATCAAAAAGAAAATAAAACGAAAAACATCTTTAATTCCTACTCGTTGCTTCCCCGGCAACGGCGCCAAATTTTTGACTCAAACTTTTGTGCACCCCTTTTTAATAAATTAATTTAAATGCACGTCAGTTTGCTCGTAAGAGTACGAGGTACTTGTAGGGTGATGAGTTTGACTCGAGTCGTATCTCTCGAGGAAACAACTGTTCGGTCTTTCGGATATTTTTCTCAATTTACGAACTAAAATAAAATACATGTACAATTGGGTTTTAAAAGATATTGAGTTGATCATTATAACTAAAGCAATAATTAAACTAAAGCTATTTAAACTAATTATTCTAACTAAATTACCAACTACGAGCAATAGTTAAACTACTTGAACTCAAGAACTAAGAATCAATAGCAACGAATCTTAAGCATAAATATAATAACTACCATCAAACAATCACATCATACAAATCTAAAAATGAATAATTAAGCATAAATCTACTCGCATAAATAAACTAAATTAACCAATATCCAATATCCAAGCATAAAACGATTAAACTAATTAAACTAGAATTAACTAAGAGATTAACTAAGAATTAAACTAAGAATTAAACTAGAAATTAACTACTAAATTAACTAAGATTTTAGAAAACTTATTGTAACTACTAAAAGCAATGAGAAGCTCCAGCTATTCCGGAGTTGCACGTCGATCTTGGGCGAAGATTGAATCCCGAACGCGAATTCGATGTTTTGGACGCGTTGTTCTTCGATCCTTGATCTCCGTCTTCAAATCTCGTTATGAGATGTGGAATTATGTTTATTATCAGCTAAAATACCCTAGGGGGTCATGTGTTCTCCCAAAAATCCGAAATATGGAGGGTTTATATAGATATTGCAAGTCTTGGCGCACAAGAAACCCTAAAATCCGAATTCTGGGCCGTCGCGTCGACGGTGCGTCGACTGATGCGCGCTGGTGCTCGGCGTCGGTGCTGCCTGGGCGTGCGCATCGGCTGGGCGGGTGCATCGACTGACGCGGTCATGGATCGACGCTTCAGCAAGTTGCGTCGACGCTGCGTCGGTCAACGCGTCTTCAATCGACGCTTCAGCAAGTTGCGTCGACTGATGCTCCTTCAGTCGACGCTTCAGCAAGTTGCGTCGATGGTGCATCGGCCTTGCGTCGACTGATGCGGGTCATGGCTCGCGTTGACGGAGCGTCGACGGTCGCGTCAGCCGACGCGACTGAGCGTCTGCCTCCGTCTCTCTCTATCTTTAGTTACTCGTTTCACCGGAAAGCTCGTTCTCCTATTCTTGAACATTGAACTTCGTCTATTACGCGCTGAACTCTTCCGGTTACTTAGCTGTAAGGTGAAAACAACGAAATATCACCTATTTGCATCAATGACGATTAAAATACGGTAAAATAAGTAGGAACTATAAAAATACGGAATTAAGCTTAAATCGTCCAACTTATACCAAAAATAAATAGAAAAACGAACTAAAAAGCTAATAAAAATAAGGACAAATCTACTCTAATCAAATACCTCAAGAAAGTCGTCTATCATGTCTGTGAAAATAAAAAGCATACAGCGTTGGAAAGTCGCCGGCGCATTACAAAGTCCGAAAGGCATTCTCTGGAAAGAAAAGGTCCCAAATGAACAAGTAAACGTCGTCTTCTTTTGATCCTCCGGCGCAATGGCAACTTGATAGTATCCGGACAACCCATCAAGAAAACAATAGTATTTATGTCCGGCCAACTTGTCAAGTAATTGGTCGATGAAAGGTAGTGGGAAATGATCCTTCTGTGTAGCGGCATTAAGCTTTCGGAAGTCAATACACATCCGCCATCCCGTAGTCAACCGCGTCGGCACAATCTCCCCTTTGTCATTCTCGATTATAGTGATCCCACCTTTCTTCGGCACAACATGGACGGGGCTCACCCATTTGCTATCGGGTGCAGCGAAGATGATACCTTCGTCGATCAACTTAAAAATCTCCTTCTTCATAACCTCCATTAGAGTAGGATTTAAACGGCGCTGACCTTCTCGAACTGGCTTTGCTCCCTCTTCCAGCACAATATAATGCATACATGTGGCTGGACTTATCCCTTTAATGTCTCTCAAACTCCAACCAATAGTTCCTTGGGATTTTTTAAGAACACCAATTAATGCTTCTTCTCCCGCTTTGGCTAGCTCGGCAAAAATGATCACCGGCTTCTTCTCGCCTTCCTCAAGGAAAATGTACTTGAGATGACTTGGAAGAGGTTTAAGCTCGAATTTCAGCTCAATATCTGGTTTCTCGATTTCAAGCTCACAAAGGTCAATCACCCCCTCGGAATAAGGCTCAAGCCAATCGTCGTCCTCGGCGAGCCATGAGTCATCGGAATGATCGAGAATGTTACGGAAGTTAGAGTACTCTTCAAACTTGTCTTGCACAATGAAATCAATGGAATCCACGAATGAACACTCGGCGTTCATGGACGAAGATGGAGTAACATGAAAATCATGGATAGAAAATGTGACTGATTCATCCAACACGGACAAAGTCATGCTCCCATTCTTCACATTAATCAACGTGTTGGTTGTGGCCATGAAGGGTCGACCCAACAAAATCGTATGCTCTCGATTATCATCTCGAATTTCACCCACATCTAGAATTACAAAATCAACGGGTACAATAAGGTTCCCAACTTGCACAAAGACGTCCTCAACAATCCCCTTTGGGTACCTTACCGACCGGTCTGCTAATTGAAGTCGCATCTTTGTCGGCTTAAGAGCACCTAAATCAAACTGTTCAAAAATAGACAAAGGCATTAAAATTGATCCCGCCCCAAGGTCAAGCATACCCCGAGTTTCTTTTCCATTTCCCAAAGTAATTTTAATACAAGAACTCCCAGGATCACTTTCTTTTGGGGGAAGAGGATTTCGTAAGATGACGCTCATCGCATTTAAATACAAACTTTGTCATTTTCAGAAAATTTTCTTTTTTTTTTATGCCAAGTCTTTGAAAAACTTGACATAAGCGGGAAAGTTTCTTATAACATCGAGCAAAGGCAAATTAACATTAACTTTGGAAAGCATGTTATAAATATCAAGAAATTGCTTATCTTGCTTTTCTCCTCGAAGACGACCTGGATATGGAATGGGAGGCCGATAAGGATTAGAGGCCTTGTGAAGAGCCTTTGTAGGCTCGACGTCCTTTTCAACATTATCCGGTGTTTTAGGAATGGATGTCTCCTCATCTCCTCTCACATTTGGTTTCCTTCCTTCTCGTTTGTTTGGAATTTGTGAATTGGAGGAATACTTGTCAGAAGATGCAACATTATTATTCACAATTCATCCACTTCGAAGCACTGTAACTGCTTGGGCTTGTGAAGATTGACTCGGCAACTTTCCCTGCTCATTTTCGGCCAAGGGCCGTCTCAAGCTTATCCATCCGTTTGTCATTACGCAGCAAATTTGACTCAGTGCGTTGAAAATTTGAGTCAGTGTGTTGCATAAACATACGCAAAGTCTCCTCGAGTGTTGGTGAAACGGGTGCTTGAGTTGGTGGTGGTTGAGGTAAAGGTACTTGAACTTGCCCCTGCGGATGTGGAGGAAATGGTACTTGACCTTGTCCTTGCGGTTGTGATTGTTGCATTGGTCGAGTTGAGAATGAAAATTGACTCTGTCCCCATTGTTGTTGATATGGTTGTTGGGGAACAAAGTTATTTTTTGGCCTTTGGTTCGGTATCGGATTCGCCACATTATTAGGATTCGACCATGAGAAATTTGGATGATCTCTCCACCAATAAGGTTTATTGTTGCGTTGGTTAGGGTTTTGATACCCTTGTCCGGCATGATTTGTTTGATAACCTTGTACAGAGGATGCTTGTTCGTTGGTTCCTCCAGGCTGCTCAAACATCGTTTGGCATACATTCGCACCATGTCCATACACTCCACAAATGCTACACATTTCCGATGATGGAGGTATGCCTTGAGATAAAAGCGTGTTTTGAGTTTGCAGCGAGGCCACTTGTCTTGTTAACTCGACAAGTATCTGTGTATCATCAGGGCATGAATATGACATCTCAATTTCATGAACAGCTACCTTCCTTGACCGTGAGCTTTTCTGTTGAGAATTATAACTTATTGTCTCGCATATGTCCCAAACTTCTTGAGCGGTTCGTGATCCAATCTCTCCCCCTGCTGCATTGTCCACCATATACTGAAAAGTAAGAATAAGCCCATCATAAAAGAATTGATTAATGAGCTCGGGTGGATAATGATGATGTAGGCATTGTGTTAACAATTCTTTGAAACGTTCCCAAGCTTCATGGAACGTTTCTCCCTCCGTTTGATTGAATGACGCTATCTTGACTCAGACTTGAGCCGTTGTTTGAGTCGAATAATACTTCCCCATGAAGCGATCATACACCATGTCCCAATTCGTAAGAGAATCAGGCTCCAACGACAAAAAACAAGTCTCTGATTTTTCTTTTAACGTATACGGAAAACATCTCATCTTCAACTGATCTTCACAAAGTCCTTGTAATGGAAAGGTTTACATGACCGAATAAAATTTCCTAATGAACGTTATTGGGTCTTCGTTAAGACGCCAGTGGTAAGTAGGCAAAAGATTGAAATGAACGGCTTTGAGTTCATAATCTCGGGCCGCTGGTCCTAGGCGAATGCATGATGTAGATGGTCCAATTACGGGCCGAGCAAATTCACGCATACGAGCCGGCTGAGGCTCATGTTGACGGAACGGCCTATTAAACGGCATGTACGGGCCTCAAGGATGATATTGTTGTTGTTGATTGAACTGTTGTTGATGAAAGAAATAAGGCACTTGTTGCTGATTCAGATGTAAGCCTTGATTGTTAACTTGTTAATTGAAATGATCTTGATTGAACGGTGGTGGATTTGGCATATTGTGTTGTTCATTTTGAGGTTCATGTTGGTTCGGTTCTGCAGGGTTTGATCCGGATGAATCCATCGATGTTTCCGCTATCGATGAGAGTCTTGCTCGATTTACCCTGTGAATGTTGTCGATCAAAGGTACTACTTCTCCTCCAAAAGACCTACGTCCTTGCATCCACTAACAAACAAATTAAAACAATCGAGAGAAAAAGACACAATAAAATGAACTAAACAGAACATAAACTAACAAACATTTTTGGACAGCCTTTGTTAATTCCCCGACGCTTAAAATACAAAGCTCGTCCACAAGAGAACGAAGCTATTGTAGGCGATAAGCTGACTCGAGTCGAATCACGAAGAATTGCAATCGGCGTCGATAAATGTTTGTTCAATGTTTTTATATTTAAACACACGATCCATTTTCGGAAAAGATTTCTACAACTACGAATTCAAAAACAAGCATTCAATTATTAAAAACCTAATTGAACATTTAATCTAATTAAAAGCATAAAAGACTAAGTGAGAAAACATCATGATTTAAAACTAGAGAATTGAACGTATTGGAATTACTAAACTAAAACAAGTAAAAGTAACATACAAACTAAGAAAACTAAATCAAAAGAAAATTACAAATGCAGAATACTTATTGTTCATCTAAGATACACAGCAATCAATCAGACTTCAGCGACGAACGATGACCATAAATGACGATAAACTTAGAAACGAGTCTTCAACGTGATCTTCGAACGAAATCTCAATTCATATGTGTAATGGGTAGGGGCTTGAGTTTCTGGACGTATATCAACCTTACCCCTCAGATATCTAATGATTTAAATGAAGAAACCACCGGTATTTATAGATTTTTCCAACAAAAACTGCTCAACCGCAAGTGCGTCGATCGACGCGTGCCGAGCATCGACGTTGACGCGAGCCAGGCTGCTCGTGTCGACCAAGCAGTGCGTCGATCGACGGAACTAGGATCGACGCTACTGAAGTTGAGCATCGACCTAGTGTCGATCGACGGAACTAGGATTGACGCTACTGAAGTTGAGCGTCGACCTAGCAATGATCGACGCGGGCATCTCCCGGCGTCAACATGAGCAGGTATAGGCGGCAGGACTCGGACACTGGGTAACCCAGTGTCTGACTGGTACCCAGTGTGATCTCAGCACTTTGCTCGTCTAATCTTCGTCGTCTCGAAGCTGAAAGAGAAAATTAAACATAATGAGACTATTACTTATAAAATAAAGAAGAAAAACATAAAATGAAATAAGAATGAGAAATACTAAAAAGAAAAGAAATGAGAACAATAGAAACCTAAAACCCGACAAAACAAACAAAATGCAAAGTAAAAACACACGAAAATCACATACAAATATGTACAAATCGGAGAGTACATTGGTGGTGCCTGTAAATTGTATGCGTGCTGAGGGCACGTACCAAGGATGCTGGACTGACGGGCTACAGTAGGTTGAGCCATTGATGATGTGGGATAGGGACAGGGTGGAGTTGCCCACGGTTGTGGTGTCCATGGTGCCCACGGCTGGTATTAGGTCCACGGGGGCTGCTGTTGTTGCCATGGACGATGATATGGCTGCTGCGGCCAGGTAGCATTAATTCCGTGGTGATGTCCATTGCGGCCCCGACCACGTCCACCGCTGTTTTGGCCTCGACCACGAAGATTACCTCGACGCTGGCCTATGTTATTGTATCGTGGTTGAGTGGTGCCAAATCCGGAGGAGGGATTTTTGACGGATGCTGAAGTCGAGTTGGTGTCCAGGAGCGCGGAGTCTGCGACGGTTGCGGCAGCCGCAGTTTGTTTGGCCTTGCGTGTTTCTTCGAGAATAAGACGTGAGCGGGCCTCGTAAAATTTGGGCAGCGAATCAATTTGTTGGATGAAAGTGACAACACCATCATAGTTCTCATTTAAACCCGCAATTAATTGGAGAACTAACCTTTGATTCTAAATAGGGGCACCAACATTGCATAGTTGATCCGCAAGCATCTTAAGTTCCTGGCAATATGCAGAAATATTGGGAAAATCATCGAGACGAACCTGGGTAAATTGATTTTCCAAATAAACGGTGCGAGAACTTTTGTTATCCGGGAAGATGCTTTGTAGTCATTCCCAGGCTTGTTGTGCAGTCGCGTGCGGTTCCAGGATGGTGTGTAGAAGATCATTCGAGATCATTCTGTAGATCCATTGGAGGACTATAGCATCCAAGCGCGACCAAAGTTGTTCATCAACCTCGGCTGCAGGGGTTGTTTTTGAAGGGATGATGTGGTCGATGACCTCATATGATCGACAATGGATTTTGAAAAGTTCCACCCAAGAAGAGAATTGGCCCTTTTCCATCTCGAGGGTCAGAGGGATGAAAATCTTCACGTTATTCACGGCAAGAGCCGGATGAAATTTGGACAGGTTTGCCATAGACGGTGGCAAGAGAAAGGAAGAAGAAAATTAGGAAAGAAGAATAATGCAGAAGCGTGAGAGGGATGCGAAATTATTGGGTTTAGTCTTCTGATACCATGAAGGAAATCATTCGTGTCTGTTCTCATTAATCTTGTGAGAATATATACAACTCTATAAGAGTATAATTAGGCTACAATTAAGATAATTAGTTTCTAAACATATGCCTTACAATTAATACAGATTATATGGTATGATTATATATATATGGTCTATCATTAATATATATATATATATATATATATATATTATAATATATATATATATATATATATATATATATATATATATATACTTAGTTCAAGCATTTGCGGTCCACTTGTTAGTCTATTTGCGGTCCGCTTGAAAGTGTTGGAAATAGGATTATAGTGGTGAGTCAAATAAAGGATGATCACAAATTATCATGAAATTTTCATTTTCTTGATTTTTCTATTTTTCTATTTTTATTTTTCTTTTGTTGTTGTATTGGTTTTACCTTGTACTTCTCATGCCTCTTGCCAGTTGCTACCAAACGGCCCATATCTAATATATAGAAATAAAGATATATGGTCTAATTATTAATTCACTTATTTTAATCGTAATTCTCTCGTCTCGTAATTTATTCATTTAGTCATTTTTTAAATAATTATATATATATATATATATATATATATATAGGGTTGGGTTCAAATGGGACCATGTCATTATATGTGAACCTATGAACTCATCTTGACCATTAGATTGGATAATCTTAATGGTTGAGAAAATGACATGTCAGCCGGGTAGTTATGTAAAATACTGCATTAAATTAATAAAAAGGGTATTTTGGACATATATCAACATTTATAAAGAACACTGTATTGCTTTTTAGAAAGCACAACGGATAAAGAAAGAAGGCATTGCGACTGTATAAGCATCACAAAATTCGTCTACAACTACTGTCACGTAGGCAAATTCAAAATTCGAAAAAAAAAACTCAAATCTTCAACAAACCATAACTTTCTCAATTTTTATTCGTTTTAAATAAAAATATATATCAAATTAATCACATTCCAAAGATCTACAATTTAAGATACATATTGCATGTTTAAAAATATAAAAATAAATACATGTAATTAAATTAAAAAAACTAAATAGTATAAACATCGCATATGACTAATATTTAGCACTACAATACTGTGTACAAAGGAACCACTATTTATGAGTAAGAATCTGGATTTTTACTCTATAACTAGTGGTTTTATAATAAAGTAACAATGCTCTTTTAATATGTTGGCACTGCTACAAGCTTGACAATCTCAGGAATGATTTTTCTCATATTGTGGCAGCGCTTTTTTACTACACTAACACTGCTTTTTGGCCCAAATCATAATAAGCCCAATGCTTAACATTTTCTCCAGCCCATGAGTTCTTAAATACTTGGCCCAATATTCAACCCTACCATTTGCTTTGAATCAGCCGCCGTCTGCAGCAAAGCAAATATGTTCAGCACCACCGTCCAACCAGCCAAGCCGTTGATTTGCGCTAGCCCCCAAGCGTATTCGCGTTCTGCTCGGCCAAGGTGACGCTCGGCCGTCACTTGGCTCGCCGGCTCATCCAGATCGGCAAGGGAGAGGGGAGCGAGTGGAATAGGAGAGGGGGAGGCGCGAATACACTGTGTGGCGGTGGTGTTTGAGATTTTTTGGTTTCTTGGCGACAATGGGGCGGCAGTGTTTGGGATCTGGAAAGAACCACGGCGGTGGTTCGGTGGTTCACTGTGAGGCCGCTGGGTTGCGATTTGGATCAGGCCATGGTTGAATAGGACGACGGCGGTGTTGAACTGACAAGGCGAATGCAACTGTGGGCGATGGGGATTTTTGGTTTCTTGGCGATTGATTGGGGTTTTTTGTTCTCGGTGATTTTTGATTTCTCGGAGTCTATGGGGCAGTAGTGTTTGGATCTGGAAAGAAGAAACACAGATTTCTTTTTTCTCACGGGCGATTTGATAATCTTTATAATTTATTTGGTTTCATTAGGTAAAAAGACATAAACCCCCTTTTCCTACCATAATATTGATTTAATGAATTTAAAAAAATAGAAAAAATCTTGTCCACACAAATGATTAGATCTAAGGCCAAGATTAGTCCCTAGGTTCACATATAAGGACGGGGTTCTCATTTGAACCCAATCATATATATATATATATATATGTTGCATGTGCTAATTTAATTTCATTATTTTTTTAATTATAGATGGACTCGTAAAATTCATATTTCCAACATTCGACGATGATTTTGAATTGGAGCCTGTACCATATTTTCTATTTGATGAATCACAAGCAAATAGTGGGAAAAAGAAAGTTTCGCGGAAACATAATTTCTCCGTTGAAGAAGATTTGTTGCTTGTATCGGCATGACTAAATGTTAGTTTAAATCCCGTGCATAGTAATAACCAAACACATAAAATATATTAGGATATAATATACGATTGTTTTCATGAGCACAAAATATTTTCATCCGATCGAAATTCCAATTCACTCATGAAGCGGTGGTCGAATATTAATCTTGCAACCAGTAAATTTTGTGTTTTTTTGCCCAAATAGAAGGTTTAAATCAAAGTGGTAAAACGGATCAAGATAAGGTACCATTTTTTATTTTAGTTCTTGTATAATAGATTTTGAATTATAATATAGGGAACTTCTACGGTGCCGTGAATGTACCATTCCCCACTTATTTAGAACCATTAGATCAAAAGTTGGTTATGAATAATGGTAGATCAATATATGTAAATACAGGGGGGATGGGGGGTAAGGTGCTTTCACGACACCGTAGTCATTTCCTATAATATATATGACTTGTATATATAACTTTTATTTATTTTTTGTGCAGATTCACGAGGCCAAGATATTGTATCAAAAAATTCAAGGGGTGTCATTTCAATACGAGCATTATTGGAATATATTAAGATTTCAACAAAAATGGATTCACTCAATTAACAAGAACAAATCAAAAAAAAAAATGATTTGGAAATGATAGTCCAAGCAACTCATGTCCTACAACTCCTCAATCAATAGATTTAGAGGACAATGCGCATGATGTCTTCACTTCAAGCGAAAGACCACAAGGTAGAGACGCAGTGAAAGAAAAGTTGCAAAATAGAAAAACTAAATTTTTTGAAAATTGTCCGGATATGAGGATGGCAAATAGTATGGAACAATTTGTGGAGTACAAACGAGAAATTCATGAAGAAAAGATGAAAAAGAGCGAGATAAACCATGAAGAGGAAATTATTAGCAAAGACCTCTCTAACATGTCCAAGCTCCAAGTCTTGTATTGGACTAAAAAACAAGAAGAAATCATGCGAAAAAAAGGTTGGATAGAATAGATATAATCAATGTTGTTTGTTATGTAATTTCAATGCTTTCAATGTTGTATTTTTTATTTATTTGTTATGTTATCAATGTAATATTTCAATGCTATCAATGTAGTATTTTTATGTATTTTAAAATATCTTAGTGAATTGTGTACAAAAAAAAATTACTATCCAATATTTACATTAAATTACAACATAAACATTATAATTAATTTAAAATTAAATCATAACATAAACACTACAAACCACTTAATAAAAACCATAAAATTTATTTTAAATAGTGAGGCCTCATTAAAAAAACTACCTATGTGGGAAAATACCTTGGTAGAAAAAAGAGCACCCCTAATATACTGAAAATTTTAAATCACAACATAAATACTACAAAATCCCTCAATCACTTCCATGTAGTTGCCACAAATGTTCTATAAGATCATATTGTAGTTGATTGTGTGCATGTCGATCACGAATGGAATAATGTGTTTGAACAAAATCTTGAAATCCAGTCGTCTACTCACGAGAGATTGTTGAAACTGAACTATCATCGACACCATCATAGTTGAAGTCTAAATTAGGATCATCTCATCCGTCTTCTATAATCATGTTATGCATTGTAATGCATGCTTTCATAATACAATTGAGTGTTTCAACATCCCAAAACTGTGCAGGTCCACGAATAATAGCAAAATGAGTTTTGAGCACTCTAAAGGCACGTTCCACATCTTTTCGTGCCAACTCTTGAGCTGCGGAAAAACTCTTTCTTTTTTTGCCTTGGGGAGATGGTATGGTTTTGAAGAATATTGACCAAGTTGGGTAAATACCATCTAAAAGGTAATAACCCATTGTATAGTTATGGTCATTAATTGAATAATTGACTTTCGAAGCTCGTCCTCTAGCTAATTCAGTAACAAGTGGTGATCGCTCCAAAACATTTATATCATTAAGAGTACCAGGTAAGCCAAAAAAATGCATGTCATATCCAAAGATCATATGAAGCAATAGCTTCTAAAATTATTGTCGGTTCATGAACATGGCCACTGCACATACCTTTCTATGCAGTCGGGCAATTCCTCCATTTCCAATGCATGCAATCAATGCTTCCTAGCATTCCAGTGAAACCTCTCTGATCTCCCACTTCAAGTAACCTAGAAATATTATTCACATTTGGCGATCTTATATACTCATCAGAAAATATTTCAACAACCGTATTCACGAATCTTCTCAAAGTCTCGATGGCCGTACTTTCTCCTATTCTAAGATATTCATCGAGTGAATCTGCAATTGCTCCATATGCAAGCATCCTTAATGCATCCGTGACCTTTTTCAAAGAAGACAACCCCAATTGTCCAGCAGTGTTATGTTTCTGAACAAAATATGGATCATGGCCCTCTACAGGAGATAGAATACGATTAAAAAAAAGAACGGTTCATACATGACCGCTCGTCGTTGAAGCGTCAAAAATAATATTTATAAAGTTCCTCGACTTTCCTCTACTAACTAGTAGCAGTGGCAAGCAAGGGTCGATCCCACGAGGAGTGTGGATTAATTTGTGATTTTCTTGTATTTTAAATAAACTAAGAAAACAGGGGTAAAGAATATTAATTAATCTAAGAAAACTAATAACTAAAGAAAACAATTAAAATCAAATAACGAAACAAATAAGAAAATAATAAATAATAAAATAACTTTCCAGTCCTAGTTCAGTTTTCACCCTCGTTCAATTCATTTAACCAATTACAATATAAAATCCACTCATCATATGAAACTAAAAACCCTAAGTAACAATAAGCTCTGCTACTCGAATTTACCCTTACTGTGTATTTAATTAAAATAAGCTCTTTAATTAACTCTAATTATTGAATAACCTAGAATAAGCTCTCTAGATTCAACCCAACAACAGCATTAAGAACCAGGCAAATAGGTTAATCTAAGCAATAAACACATAAGCTCGGTTTATTCAACCTATGTTGTGTTACCCCTAATGATACGTGACCATTAGTTGCTTCAGAGAAATCGAAACTACGACAATTACACGGGAAGCAGTTCTCTTTCTAGCAATTGATAACCAAATCCCTAATCTAGGTGGCCTAGAATCGTCCTTTCTTTGCCAATTCACTCGTTTTGTCTCTCGTTTCCTCGTGCTACTCTTATGCATTATCCTTAAATCTTCAACTCACCAATTTAGCACCTAATTACTGCAAAATAAGAGAAAAATACACAATTGGTGCTCGACCACTCATAATAATAAATATGCAAGAAATAAATATATATAAGAATATTACGCACATAAAAATATAGGAATTAAACCATTAAATAAAGCACAATTTCTCGCCTATCAAATTCCCCCAAACTTAAACCTTGCTTGTCCTCAATCAACATATAGAATTAAAGCACAAAATAAATATAAGATAAGTAAATCACTCAAATTGATCACATGAACTCATCCGGACTCTAGACACCATTATGTTTCTAGAAATCGAAAGCGTTTCATGTATTGACTCAAATGATCCCAGCAGTTAGGCAATTCTTTTTCATGTACGTTACATCAATGTACCATGGTGCCCCCTCGCTACTTAATGGTTCGACTCTATCCATTGTTGGTCACGATCAAATATCTCATCCTCTCCCATTTATTTATTATTTTTTCTTATATATATTAATTTTTTATTTCAATTGAGGCCCGCAGCTCCGCACTACCATTCTTGACTTGACTTGATAATGATTCGGCGCTGGATAGGAGGATCTTCTTGATTTGGTATTTGATTTGTTGAGTTCACCTCCACCATGTTTGGGATTGTAGTTGGATTGCGCCACTTGAGTAAGTGCATAGGATTTGTTGAGCTACTAGCATCTTCGTTGAATTTCGCCCTTAGAATTTGTAAGTGAATTGCACTTGGTACACGGATAGGCAGCTGTTTCGGCGCCTTAATTCTTTTTCTCATTCTTTTTTTTTTCAATTTTCAACTAACACCATGTCGGTATACCCCAACCGGACTTTATTTGACTTCTGTTTCGACTAACGAGATATTTTCACACAACCGCCAACTTCAAGGCCCCACACAACTCATATTGAGTACGGCAACCACAAATACACATCAACAACGCAATAATCTAGAATTGACGCCCCACATATGAATCACAAAAGCACTAACATGCGTACCATTGACCTATAAATCAAATGACGACTAAAAATTTAACCGAAACATAGTTCATCAAAGCAATTCAAGCGAGTACTATTAACATTTTAAATCATTTCCCGGAATTTAATCGCAAAATTTTAATTTTTTTTTCAGCACAATATCCTCAATAATAATATCAATAACCCACTCCCCCAAACTTAAACATTAGCTTGTCCTCAAGCAAACACAAAGCAAGAACAAGCAAATAATAATTCATAAGGGAAGAGTAAGGGAAAAGAAATCACCGGGGTAAACATCGAGGGGGTTCTCGGTTCCAAACGATCTTTTTCGAAAATATGCCCAATCGTCCAAATCAACCAAGCTTAGTATCCCTTCAACTACAAAAATAAAAATAAAAATTTAAAAATAAAATAATGTAAACATTGGGTTGCCTCCCAACAAGCGCCTTTTCTTAACGTCGTCGGCTCGACATGGTACCCCTCAATTCCATGGGGGTTTCGGGGGAGGTCGCAAAGTGCCCGGAATGCTAATGACCTCATCCTCCATAATTCGCATCCGTTTCGATGTTGGATGCTTAACCGGATCTTTTCGACTTTGTGGTGGCTTCACATATATTTCCGCTAAGATGGTTCCGTCTATCACCACATACGAAAAATCATTGGTCTCCTCCTTCTCAAAAATTACTTCTTCGTACGTCTCTTCTGTTTGGTGCTTGACTGGATCCTTTCGGCTTTATGGTGGCTCTTTATTAAGATTGTCAACAATTGTTTCGCTCACCACCTCATAAGGAAGGATCGTAGTCACCACATTCTCTTCATCTTGCATAGGCGTCCCCTCATCTTCCATCGTCTGATGCACGGCCCATGTCGGCAATGGCTTTGGCTCGGCTTCGACTACGATTGGATAAATAATGGAATCATTCGTAGGCTCGACTTTGATAGGAGAAACGATGGAATTCGGAACATCATCTGTGAGCTTAGGCAGACTATGGTCAACATGTATCTGCCTTGTTTCTTCTTCCTCCATCTCGTATTCATCCTCCAACTCAGGCGCAAGAACCTCCGGAGCTTCGAATTCCTCCACATCTTGCGGCATAATGGCACTAACGCTTCCCATATTCACCTCAGGCTCAAACGGCGATCGTTCCCCTAACTGTACGTCCAACTGGCTTACGTGGTCCGCAATTGGACTCACTTGAGCTTCTAGATTTCCTAAACTGGATTGCATGTTGTGTTCATCGTGCTGCCACCCATCTATTTTCTGTTGGAGCTTCAAGACGTTCATCTCTATGTCTTTTACCATCTCTATGAGCTCTGGAGACACTATTTGTGTTTGGGGATGGTTATCATATTGTTCCGAAAAATCTTGTCTCCTTTGAAAATTTGGAGAGTCCCCCCATCTTGGCTCGTAAGGATAAGGGTCATACTCTCTTTGCCAGTTTCGATTTGCTTCAATCCTAGCTCGTAGCGTTAGACAATCATCGGTAACATGATCAAATGTTTGACATAATCTGCATGGTCGAACCGGAGGGATCCTTTCCATAGCCTGCTTAGCCTTCATTGCTTTCACCAAATCTTCTAGCGATGGTCCGGAACTTCTTTCAACCAATGGCTCGGGATAGTATTGTGGAAATTGATGATTAAAGCGTGATCCGTCATGCCCAAAAGGTTGTCTCTCCATTCCGTACCTAGCATCATAAGCATAAAATTGGTGAGAGTACGCTGCCATTCCAAAATAATAATTATTTTATTTTATTTTTTTAATTAATTTCGAAAATAAATAATTCAATTAATTTCGAAAATAATATATATATATATATATATATATATATATATATATATATATATATATATATATATATTTAAATTAAACGAAATATAAAAGCTAAATATAAAAATATTAAAATACGTCAAATCACAATTTAATACGCGCCACTCCCCGGCAACGGCGCCAAAATTTGACCGCTCGTCGTTGAAGCGTCAAAAATAATATTTATAAAGTTCCTCGACTTTTCTCTACTAACTAGTAGCAGTGTCAAGCAAGGGTCGATCCCACGAGAAGTGTGGATTAATTTGTGATTTTCTTGTATTTTAAATAAACTAAGAAAACAGGGGTAAAAAATATTAATTAATCTAAGAAAACTAAATAACTAAAGAAAATAATTAAAATCAAATAACGAAACAAATAAGAAAATAAAAAATAATAATAAATAACTTTCCAGTCCTAGTTCAGTTTCCACCCTCGTTCAATTCATCTAACCAATTGCAATATTAAATCCACTCATCATATGAAACTAAAAACCCTAAGTAACAATAAGCTCTACTACTCGAATTTACCCTTACTGTGTATTTAATTAAAATAAGCTCTTTAATTAACTCTAATTATTGAATAACCTAAAATAAGCTCTCTAGATTCAACCCAACAACAGCATTAAAAACCAGACAAATAGGTTAATCTAAGCCATAAACACATAAGCTCAGTTTATTCAACCTATGTTGTGTTACCCCTAATGATACGTGACCATTAGTTGCTTCAGAGAAATCGAAACTACGATAATTACACGGGAAGCAGTTCTCTTTCTAGCAATTGATAACCAAATCCCTTAGTAGAATATGTCCACATTCACTGTATCTCTTGCATATTATTGTTTCCCTATAATCTTGTAATTGCTTCCCAATCATAGGATTGTTAGCCTAGAATTACGATAGCTAACTTAGGAATATTTTGTATTATTTATACCTTATGTTTTACCCCTTCAGAATCAAGGGAAAACAACTTCTTCTTATATGGTATCAGAGACCAATCTGATTTTTTTCCTTGCTTCCGCCTTCATCTTCTTCTTCTTCTCGTCTTCATCACCATGAACAACAACACCCAKAAATYAACTCCCTTCCATCCCGCCTACTCTGTTYCCAACATCAGAAATTTCGTTCCAATAACCCTCGAGAATGAGAACGTTCACTACGCGTCATGGRCAGAACTCTTCCTCAATACTGCCCGCGCCTTTGACGTCATCGATCATATTGCTCCTCCCAAAGATGTCGTCCTTGACAAAGACRCTCAATRGGACCGTCTTGATGCCATTGYCAAGCAATGGATTTACAGTACAATCTCTCTTGATCTTCTCCACACCATTCTCGAACCCAGCGCGACAGCCCAAAACGCGTGGGACCGTCTCAAGGACATCTTCAACAACAATAAGAACTCTCGTGCTGTTATGTTGGAACAGCAGTTCACCAATATCCACATGGATAACTACCCAAATGTGTCGGCTTATTGTCAAGCTTTGAAAATGATTGCCGACCAATTATCTAATGTTGGAGCCCCTGTTTCCGAAACTCGGCTCGTTCTTCAAATCGTCACTCACGTCTCTGATGGGTATGATGGGATCGCCACCATCATTCAACAAAGCGATCCCCTTCCGCCATTTTACAAGTCCAGGTCCATGCTCACTCTCGAAGAAAGCCGGCGTGCCAAAACCACATCCGGATCCTCTGATTCTGCTCTTCTAGCGTCTCAATCAGACGCCACCACCAACAACGCTACCCGTTCCTCATCATCCAACCACCACGGTGGAAGCCCCTCCCGCTTCAATAATTATAAGGGCAAGGGAGGGCGAAACCAACGTTGGAACTACAAAGGCTACGGGGGTGGCGGTTCTAATAGAAATCACCATAACAAAAATGGTGGCCGCAACGGACAACAGCAGAATGGCACGACCACCACGACTAACAACCCCTCGACTTGGACGTGGGTCCCTCTCTCCCCGTGGCAGCAGCAGCAGGGGTGGCCTCCATGCCCTTACCCCACCACTGGTTGGACTCCTCTTTGATCGGCTACAGTGATGCCGATTGGGGGAGGGTGCCCCGGACACCCGTTGCTCCACATCCGGTTACTGTGTTTATCTCGGTGACAATCTTATATCATGGTCCTCAAAACGCCAAGCAACGATTTCTCGCTCAAGTGCGGAGGCCGAATATCGTGGTGTGGCCAATGTAGTGGACGAATCTTGTTGGATACGTAACCTATTGCTGGAACTTCATTGTCCTATCCGCAAGGCCACTATCGTCTATTGCGACAACATTTCAGCCATTTACTTATCCGGAAATCCCATCAATCACCAGCGCACAAAGCACATTGAACTCGACATC
>BMAC01000138.1:1511839-1529165 GCA_014905375.1 Phtheirospermum japonicum
AAAAAAAAAAAAAAACTGGCAAAATGTAACATATTTCAAAAAAAAATTGATTGGGACGCTTATCACAAAAGCGTCCCGCCAATTAAAATAAATAAATGATAAAAAAATCGGGACGCTATTTCACAAAAGCTCCCTAGGACTACTTCACATCTAGATTTTGGGTTTTTTAATTTTTCAGAAAAGAGTTGGTGAAGCATGCAAAAATGAATGGATTTCATATATGGGTTTTTTTACATACATACATACATTTACTGTGTATATAATACACGTACAAAGCATTCTGGTACAGTCTCACGCCCAGGGGCGTAGCTAGGGGGGTGCCTCCCTAGTTTAGGGCACAACCCAATTTTTTTAGAGTACTACTTTTTAAATAAAAAATAATTTTAAAATTAAAATTATATGTATTTTAATAGGAAAGAATAAAATTGGGATAGGGGAAAATATAATTCAATCCATTAAAGCATGTAAAATTATTATTTTTATTTAAAAAATAAAATTTATATCTCATATATATATATATGATTAGATTCAAATGAGAACATATCCTTATATGTGAACCTAGGGTCAATTATGGGCATTATATTTAATTAAATGGATGAATCAGATTTTGTGTGTATTTCCTAATTTGTAAAATTTTTAGTTAATTACAAAAAGCCCCATCAGGTTTGGTTAATTTGAGCAAAAAATATTTTTTAAAATTATATATATCCATGTGATATTTGTCGTTTACTTGGAAACGTGCAACTTTAGGAACGATTGTTTGAAATCTTGAAAGAAAAATAGTTTTTTTTCCTCTTCTGTATTTAGGCTAACCTCAATGACACTTCTGTAATTATCTCTATAATTTAAGTGATCTATGGTTGAAAGTGAAAGTATAACTCACAGTAAATGCTTCAATTTCTGTTCCTAGCTAGCGTAACACATAAGGAAATTAATTAAAGGTCAAGATTTAACATGAATTTTATTCTTATTTAAAACCCAGATTGTCAAACACAAAGCATCAGTACACGAATTGGGGATATTCATGAATTTGGGCATAAAAGCCAGTAATTATGCTAAGGTTTTCAATTAGTTCATCATAGATCACCAAAAAAAGCACAGAAAAATCCCAAGCATATGACTCCGAAAACTATGCACAAAAACATAGAGAAAATAATATCATGGTTGCACAAGAAAATAAAAATAAAATACAAAAAAAAAAAAAAAGAAGAAGAAGAAGAAGTTCAACTAATGGTACTCACAAATATGCATATATACAGGAAAAAGCACCTGGGCTTCAATAATTTCACAGTAAATTCTTCAAGAAGTTTATAGTTTTAATATTTCAAAAATGTTGGAGCATGAGCACTCGGGGTTTAGAAAAATAATAATTTGAATAAAAATCAAATGAAAATTGTAAAGAATTGGCAACAACAATAGAATAGCAAGTTAATCCAATAATTATGATATTCTTATAGAACAATTGGATAGGTCGTTCTCAACAGGAAAATCGTCGCCAGCAACCAAAAGGCAATTCATATTACATAAATACATAGAATTTCTTTTTTAACAAATTCAAAACAACTTGATTAGTTTCAATAAAAAAGAGGGTTTTACCTTTCTTGTTGTCCCCCAAGATGCAGAACCAATATCCATATCCATGTAGTAAAAATTGAGTTGACGGTGGAAATAATGGAAAAGAGAAATTGAGTATATAATAGAAGGAGACTCTCCTTTTAAACGTAATCGAATCAATCGATCCGAGTAAGAAGGTGAAAGATGGTGTCGTGGTTAAATTGAGCCAAAGCAAGTTCTGTTTTTATTTTTTGTTTTTTATTTCATCTGAACCCGAGGGAGAAGGTGAAATCGATTTCGTGGATGGGTAGACGTGTTTTTTTTTTGTCCGGTTACAAGTAAAGGCAGTTGAAAATAACAAAGGATTGTCTATTGGATGTACATGTTAATATTATGGTATTACATCTGATCTAATGGTTATTATTAAATATTAATATTTAATGGTGGATATTAAAAAAGGGAATTGTACCACTACAGGCACTGTAGTCGCTCCCACAATTATATTCATCACATAATATTCACATTCGTTACACAAAACACTAAAATATAAATTACACAAAACACTGAAATGGAACCCGAGTGCACCATACATCGTGCACCCAAATGCATGATAAAATTTGCCATACACATTTGGATTAAAATAAAAGAAAGAAAGAAAATGTTCTAATGGCAAGCTAATCTATAAGATATTTGTGAGAAATAAACAAATCACTTTTCTAATTTCTTAAACTGTACAGAAATTAATAAACTGCGAGAACTCCATGAATTACAAACATCTTGAACAAATCACTACGAGGCAATCGTGCCCACAAGACAAACCATTACAATAACCACTAAAGACAAAATCTTCATCTTCTAAAATGGGGGAAAAAAAATAACAATATAATAATAAGAAAAGAAAAGGAAAAACAGGTACAAACACTGCTCTGCTAGATGGGGAAAGCTGAATTCAGACATGTTAGCCCCATTTCTTCAAACTTCACATGCATGGCCAACTTTCCAGCTGTTCAACATTCACATGCTTGTGTTCAATCTCTTTGCCCCTCAACGATTTCCACTTATGCTCCAGCAGAGTAGCTGAGCGTGTCCTTTAATTCTAGGAGCCGATTTTCGTGATGTCCTTGCTCGACCGGTTGTATTTCATGTGACTTTTAACAAGCTGCCCGGCTGCAATGGCCGACATAAGAGACAACTCACCTGCCAAGACTGATCCGGCAACTATGGTGGCCAGCAGCTGCGAATTCGACCCTGGAGACTCTTTGCTCGCACCCTTTACACCAAGTAGGTTGAGGCAAGCAGATTGTGATGCTAGTTGTGTTCCACCTCCAACCGTGCCAACCTATTATGTCACAGAATATACCATTAATATTTAATCTAATTACAAAAAGAGACGGCTATTTTTCAAGATACAAAAACCCAGATGTTAAATATAAAATACCTCTATAGATGGCATGGTTACAGAAACATGAAGATCCTTGCCACCGTTAATAGCCTCCATCATAGTAATACAGTGAGAACTTTCTATGTTTTGAGCCGGGTCCTGCCCGGTGGCTATAAAAATTGCGGAGACAATGTTGGCGGCATGGGCATTGAAGCCACCAAGAGCACCGGCAATGGCGGAGCCAGTAAGGTTCTTTAGCATGTTAAGCTCAACAAGAGCAGTTACAGTGGTTTTCAACACCTTTGTCACAATGTCCCCAGAAATGGTTGCCTCGCAGACGACCGACTTTCCACGGCCTTCGATCCAATTGACAGCAGCTGGTTTCTTATCAGAACAGAAATTTCCTGCACCAACAAGGACCAATCACATTTAGTATAACATGGAAAGATTGCCAAATTCATTTATATGGTTTCAACGGTACTCACCAGAAATGCCAATAACATCCATGTCAGGAAAATCATTCTGGAGGAAATCTAAAACATTCTGAACACCTTTAGAAACCATGTTCATCCCCATGGCATCACCTGTGCTACATCTAAACCTGATGTACAGATTCTTCCCTGCAATGGCACATTGAATATTCTGGAGTCTTGCAAATCTACTTGACCTGTGCAAGAATTAAACGATGAAAACACACGAGGTTTTTTGTTAATCAGAAATTTTAAGCAGATGTGATATTAATTTTTTAAGCTAAAGATATTCCAATGGTTCAACATTAACAACACATTTTCAACAAGAACAAGTTCGATTCCTCCCATACAGAACATGCACAATCAAACACCAATCAACAAACACTCAATCAGTCTATTACATCAAAAGCAATCCAAAATAATCCAATAAATCAGAAAGGACCAAGAAGCTTACTTGTTGAAAACAACGGACAACGTATCGAAATTAAGAGGATCCTCCAAGAAAAACTTCAACTCCGTGGCCCTCTTGGCCGACGGGAACCTCACCACCGGAGCTCTGGTCATCCCGTCCCGGAGAAGCACACACGTGGCGCCCCCAGAGACGTGGATCGCCTTGCAACCCCTGTTAGTACTCGCCACCAAACACCCTTCTGTGGTGGCCATGGGCACCGAATACTCACAGCCGTTCAACAACAACGGCCCCGCGACGCCGACCGGAATCTGCACATACCCCACCGGCATCTCGCAGCATTGCCCCAAAATTGAGTCGTAATCAAACCCTTCCAGAGGCAATCCCTCCACGGACCTTCCCGTCAGCTTCTGCACCGCCTCGCGCCTAATTTTGGCCGCTGTGAAGCAGTTCCCGAGCTTCGATTCGAGAGAATACGACGGGATTTCGCCGGATACGACGAGCTTAACTAGGTCTTCGTCGTCCTGCGGCAGGTCCTTCGAAACAACGGATGTCGGCATAGAGCAGTGAACGTTGCGATCCTCGTGGATGATGAACCGCTGGTTCTCGTCCTCACTCTCGGGTTTCGAAACGAAGGACTGGACAAAATCGATCCCGAAGAAACCGAGGAGGTAGATGAAGGAGGCGATTAGGGAAACAATGGCGGCGAGCTCCGAGAGGGTGAGGACGTGGAGGGGGGTCGAATTCCGGATCTTGTCGCGCCAACGGTGGAGGAGGAAATAAGCGACGGAGAAGAAGAGCGTGAAGAAAATGCCGTTGGTTAGGTAGAGGGGGAGGGGGAGGGCGTCGGAGGCTTTAGGGGATGATGAGACGGCTGCGCCGGAGGCCGGAGACGGAGGAGACAGGGGTGGAATCGGCGAGCGCAGAGATGATTGCTTGGGAGGCCTCCGGCGAATGTCCATATTGAAAAGGGAATCGAGAGGCGGTTATAAAGATGGGAGAAATGGAGGAGAGGGAAAGAGAAAAAATAAAGAGGGATATACTAAAAATAATGAGTGCGTTGGAATTGGGATTGGGGGTGGTGGCGGAGGAGCGGTGGTTGCGGAGGTGGTTTTTTTATAGTGGAGCAGAGGGGGAGAGCCCGCCATGTGCTGCTGCCGACCTCTGCTTTCTTTCTCTGTTTCCCTTTTCATTCCTATTTTTTCGTTTTTGTTTTTTAAGTACGGAAAATAAATAATTCTTATATATATATAATATATATATGAAAAATATACTATAAATTGACGGTCGTTATTTTTTCTAATGGTGTCCAAGATTTATATGCTCAGGAGTCGTGTTGAATGAGAATCATCATGGAAAAAATGATATATAACACTTATAATTGATATAGATTATTATAAATAATTAAAATTTAAAATTTAAGACTTTAATACAAAAAAAATAAACACCAAAATAAATAATTCAAATCTAAAAATAGAAAACTCATTGCTAAAATAAAAAAATAAAAATAAAAAACTAATTGCTAAAATAAAAAAATAAAATTTAAACCCTCAATATCTGTTATTTATTATCATATATATTTGCAATCATAAAATAAAAAATTAAACTTTAAAATATAAAATTAAATCCGAACAAAATAATATAACTCTAAATTTTTATCATATATCATCATATCTAACTAATATATATTATCATGTCTAACTAACATACATAATAAATATGTGTAAGGTGCACATAACAAAGTGCAGACAAATAATAAACTGTCATGTTAAAGCTATAAAATGATAGATAATATTTATAATATAAAAAATTATATATTATGAAAATAGAGCTTCAATATGAAATTCTCAGTTAACAGTACCAAAAATTATTCAGAATATATACCTATTCGTTTTATATTTCTAATGTAATAATGCCTTTTTTTCATTTTTCCCCCACCCTACTCAATCTGGATCGTATACCTCTTCTTTTAAAATTACAATTTTCTTTTTTAAGTTAAGTATCGTTTTCATATCTAAATGTGACCTATTATTGCTATTATTATTATTATTATTGAAATAAACAAGCAAATATTATTAATATTGTTGAAAACATTTGATTGACAATAGTAAAAATCCCATCTAAACAACCAGATCTGAAAAAAAAAAATTATGAGATGGATTTAATAGTCATACAAAAAAGTAAAACTAATATAAATAAAAATAAGCAAAAAAAAATCAAACTCCATCAATTACAATTTACATCCAAAGAGCAATACATCTCGATCTTCCAAACGCACGGCAAACAAAATCAAACTCCACAATTTTTTTGGAACTTTGTATGATACACACGATTTCTTTAAGAAGAAAGACAAAAAAAAATTAATAATAATAATAATAGCTGGAAAAAATTATTTCAAGTAAATTTAGAAAATGAAGAAAATTTTTGTACTAGCAAGTATGAAATGAGATGGATTTACATTAGAAACATTAATAAGATTCGGCGTGAAATTATTTATAATTGTTGAAATTCAACTTTGATTTTTGAAATACATTGATACCAGATTAATACATCTCGAAACTCAGAAGTAACGTACAATACGTGGACCATACCAAAGTGAACCAGGTGGAGACTTTATGTGCACGTGTTGGAGCCAATATCTCACACAAATGCACACACTGCTACACACACAAAATGTGTAATACTACGCGTTAAATTCTCCGAGACACGTGACCTGGGAGCTGGGACCTTCCTTGGCCATACGGTTTGTGGTGCCGTACTATTTTACAGAATCAATAATTCAATATAAAAATATATATGACTAAATTTGACGTACGATAAAAATCTTCTCCGATAATAAATGTGAATTGTCTAAAATATCTAATTAGTGGAGAGAAAAGAGAAATAAATAAATTAATATTAATAGATAAATAAATAAAGTAAATTGTTAAATAGACAATGTTTAGCACACCATTTAAATGTAGATGGTGTGCTAGATATTGTCTACATTTTTTCTTGCCACATAAGAATTTTGAGCTTATGTGGCAAAAAATGTACCAATTGACATCCCATTGGAGATAGCCTTACACTCGGATTTGATCTAATAAATCGGATCAGATATTAAATAATAATAATAATAATAATTCTACCTATCATGATGCACCCTTGTCCTTTCTCTACCCTGAAACCCAAATTTTCCAAATTTTAACGAGAAGTCCGACAAATATGGTCCCTTTTTTGGACGGGGCATCAGGTGCATATATATTTACTAATTAATCAATTTCAAATGTTGGAGTAGATTTTAAAGAAAAACTACTTCCTCGTGAATTTATTTTAAATAGCAATTTTTTTGCTCAACTTTATCCAAATTTTGTCGAGGGAGCGGCCCCATTATTCACCTTGAATTGGTCAAAATATGCGAAATTTTTTATGTAGAGGATTAGATCCCCTAGCTGGGAGTTTATGGTTGACCGATGTTCCATAGAATCAAACATGCAGATATTATACTAACTTAGTAAGCGACCTCCTTCTCTAGAAGGTGCATTCCTTTTGGGAGGTAGGTGAGCTGTTTTTAGGAGCGTCGACCTCTCATATAAGAGTGGCGAGCTCTTATGAGATAAGTGATATTAGGACAGCTCGACACTGAGTGGTAGCTCGGTGTTGAGAACTGGGTTCCACGATTCAACATGACTTTGCGCCATGTTGGGCTAATGTGGGCTATTTTATGGGGTCCCGACGGATTAAAAATATGGACATGGTTATTGGCTCATGGCTATTACGGTAATTCAACGAGAGTTCTCACATCTATGGAAACTTAGCATACAGGTGGAATTCTAATTTTAAGTCGGTCGTTATTTATGGGATTATAGTTCTAATGGGAAATGGGAACCCTAGATTTGGAATACATCTCTCACCTAAATAAAGAGGAGTCATGCCTCATTCTTTTCTATCTAAGTTGATTTATCTTACGTTTGAACTCTCGCATAACTCTCTCAAACACTTTCTGACTTAAGTATCGGAGGGCATACGCCATGGCTGTCCACCGCCTGGCTTGGGTTTTGTTTCGCAGGGAAGATTGGTTAGGTTGCCAGGAGTCTTTTAGAGGTCTATCAGATCGCTGAAACCATATTTGAGGTCAGTACTTACTTTTCTTAGTGAACCAATCTTTTTGGTCACATCAAGTGGCGCTGTCTGTGAAAAAGAGGGACATCGAGTCCTTGAGAAAAAGGCGTGAGAAATTTTATAAGCGTAACATGAAGGTAATAGGTATCACACCTCGAAATTTGAACTTTGGTGCGGAAGAAAGTAAGACAAAAGGGGTGAATGAAGAGAGATAGATAAGGGAAGAAAAAACACCACCGCAAGGGGACAAACAAATCAAAATACAACAACCACACCACCACCCTCACTGGGAAAACAAAAGATGAAACAACCAGAAGAAGGGCGTAAGAAAAAGACTCCGGATGTGGTTAGCAAAGGGCTACCAACATAGGTACAAAAGAATGGAATGAGTTATCAAAGGAAACAAACTTGTCATGTTGATAAGGGATTCCTTGAGCAGTTAATGGGATTGGTGCCTTCGGGAAAATTGAATAAATTAGATGAGATCTTGGCAGGCAAAGGTGGTATCGAGGAGGATGAAGATAAGTAGAATGATGACGAATATAAGCCAGAAGAATTAACGGCCACTCAGAGGAGAAGTAGAGAAAGGGAGCTGTGGAGGCCAAGTGCCAAACTACTTTGAGGCTCGAGAAGGGGAAAAATACCCAATTGAATACATATCATCGTCTAAGGAAGACGACATAGACGATCGACCACTCATGGATGGCGGGTCGCGCATAATATCTGATAAGCGCCGAGCCCAACGAGATGAGGAAGAGGAGGACGATAGTGATTGGAAACTTGGAGATAACAGTTCGCAAAGGAGGTCTTATAAGCGTCGGGCCCAATGAGATGAGGAGGGATATGAAGATGAAGTGGGGACAGCCTCCCGCGCGTTTAGAGATATGCAGGAAGCATTACGGGTTTTACAAAAATAGGTCGCTGGAGCGGGACCTGTGAAATATAAGGGGCATTCTTTCTCAGAGAGGATATTGAAGGCAGTACTACCTCGGGGGTATAAGGGATTGGGTTTCCAATATGACGGGTTATCCGACACCATGCGTCAAGTGCAAGGTTTCAAGAATGAGATGGTGCTAAGATAGTATACGGATGTTGTAGCGTGTCGAGCTTTCTTATACACATTGAGGGGGATAGCACAAGACTGGTTCCACCAGTTAGCACTAGGAAAGACCACTAGCTTCCAGGTCATGAAAGCGGATTTTTTGAAGCATTTTTCTAGCACCAAGGTACACTTAAAGACTGCACAGTCTCTCTTCACAATGGTGCAGCGGCCGGGAGAAAGTTTGAAAAATTATATAAACCGATTTACCCGAGCTACCTTGGAAGTGCCTACAGCCAAAGACGAGATGAAGGAAGGAGCGCTGCATCAAGGATTGAGAAGGGAGGATTTACGCAAGTCATTAGCTAAGCAATCTGTATACACATATGAAGAAGTTTACGGAAGAGGAACACGGATTACGCTTCGGACTGGATATTGCGGAACTATAAAGGATTATTTCCAAAAGGTCGCAGACTAGAGGGATAAGGCGAGCTGATCCCGTGCTCTTAACCACTAGAGCAGACGACAGAGGAACGACAAGGGATGGGAGAAGAATATGGAGAGAAGGCGATTTCACACCCTTGTTTTACCCACAAGCAAAGGTGTTCACGATCATGGAGCACCAGATACCTGATGATATCAGGTGGCCGGAGAGCTATACGCGAATTCCTACTAACCCAATCCAAGTTCTTTTGCAGGTAACAAAATTTTATTTGACCGAATGGTGCAGGCACTTACGGGAAGAAATTGAAAGATTTATTAAGGCAGGGAACCTGAAGGAAGTCATATATAAGGATAAGGAACCTCGAGAACTAGTGCAACAACTGCCTCGGCCACCTCCAAGGGGTCCTTCACCAACTCAGGCGGAGAGACAACCACCACAGGAAGGACAAAAGCGGATTGATCGGGAAAGAGCCATGGGAAATAACAAAGGAAGAATAAACATGATCTCTGTAGGGCCAACGGATGGAGACATAAATAATGCACGCAAGAGACACGCAAAGGCAGCACGACTTGGACCGTGTGAGGTCGCGGTAATTAACAGGCGGCCTCCAGCATCTGGACCAGTAATTTCAGAACAACGCGGCTTGCAGGTGGAGCATAATGACACGCTTGTGACTGAGGCTGAAGTAGCAAGGTATGATGTTGGACGGGTGTTTGTCGACAACAGGATCTCAGTTAACATCATATACCAGGAATGCTTGGACCAGATGAACTTGAAGACAAAGGTATGGCCTTTAGAAACCCCAATTTACGCTTTTAATGGTGCGCAGGTTATCACCAAAGGCGAGTTGGCACTCCCTGTGGCATGGGGGAAAGGAAAACTAAGAGTGAAGAAGGATCTAAAGTTTTTAATCATTAAGGCGAACTCGGTGTACAACGTAATACTAGGGCGACCTGCCCTTAACGCATTCTAGGCAGTCATTTCTACTTACCACATGAGCATAAAGTACCTGGCAAGCGATAAGGTGGGCAAAATAATATCTGAGCAACAGGTTGCTCGGTCATGTTATCAGATGACCGTGTGAAAAGGGATGAGCGAAGGAAAAAGAGAACAAGAAAGTGACATGCAAGAGAGGATAATTAGTTCCAAGAATATGAGGGAGGAGGAGGATTTTGTCCGCCCTCATGAAGAACTCATGGAGATTTCATTGGAAGAGGGCAGGCCAGATTACGTTACCCGGATAGGGACTCAAATGACGAATACTCTAAAGAAGGAGCTAGCAACTTTATTAAGGGAATTCCGGGATATATCTTCACTTTTGGAGATGAGAAGCTGTCAAGAGTGTTGCCTGAGGCCGCACAACATCATGTAAACGTTGGTCCAGAGGCATGACCTGTGAGACAGAAGAGGCGACACTTTGGGGCAGAGCTAGACAAGGTGATTGAGGAGGAGGTGAAGAAATTACTGAAAGTTGGACACATCCGAGTGATCCAATTTCTAGAATATTTATCCAACGTTGTGATGGTGTTAAAACCTAGACAGAAGTTGAGGATGTGCGTGGATTTCTGCGAATTGAACAAAGCGTGCCCAAAGGATCATTACCCTTTTACCGCGCATTGACCAACTGGTTGACTCAACTTCAGGCTGCGAACTGTTGAGCATGATGGACGCGTCGCAGGGATACCACCAAATCCCATTGGCAAAGGAAGATCAGCCCAAGGTGAGTTTTGTCACCTCACATGTACATATTGTTTCGTTTCTACGCCATTTGGATTGAACAATGCAGGGGCAACCTATCAAAGGTTGGTGGATAAATTGTTCATAGACCTGCTGGGGTCCACCATGGAGGTTTACGTGGAGGATATGTTGGTGAAAATTAAAAAGGCGGACTCACACGTGGAGGATCTACGAAGGGCCTTTATCATACTAAGGCAATATGGCATGCACCTTAACCCAAAAAAGTGCGCATTTGGTGTACGATCGGGCAAGTTTTTATAATATATGGTGACAGAGCGAGGTATCGAGGTAAATCCAGAGAAGGTGCGAGCTGTTATGGAGATGCCTCATCCTCGAACAGTACGAGACGTGCATGTATTAACTAGTCAAATTACAGGGATTAATCTCTTTATTTCTAGGTCAGCAAGGGGTTTTCCTTTCTTCAGAACGTTGAGGAAGGGATCCACATTCGAATGGACAAAAGAGGCGGCAGAGGCTTTCGATAGCCTCAAGGAGTACTTGGCGGAGAACCCATTGCTAATCATTCCAATGTCGGGCGAGGATTTTGATCTTATATATATATTTCGGAGAGGTCGCGGTGAGCTCGGTACTCATCAGGGAGAATGCAAGCGTGCAGAAACCTGTATATTACATTAGCAGGATGTTAAGGAGAGCTGAGTTAAACTACTCAGAGCTAGAAAAAGGTGAATTTGCATTGATCTATGCGGCAAGAAAGCTCGGCCCTAATTTTCTAAGCCACAGGGTTAAGGTACACACCAACTTAGCCCTCAATCAGGTTTTGAGTAATCCAAATGTATCAGGGTGACTGGTGAAGTGGGCGGTCGAGCTCAGTGAATATGATGTGGTATACGAGCCCAAGACAGCTATTATGGCACAGATGTTAGCAGATTTCCAACAAGAGATAGTACAATTTTGTAGAGTAAGAGGAAGAGCAGAAATCATGGTTGTTACACACAGATGGGTCAACTAAGGCATCAGGAGCTGGGCTAAGGACTGTTTTGACTAGTCTAAAAGGAGAAAACCTCGATTTTGCTATCAAGTTGAGGTTTAAAACCTCTAACAATGAGGCAGAATATGAGGCATTACTTTAGGGCATAAAAATGGCAAGCGACCTGGGAGCATGGCGAATTCAGGCTTATATCGATCTCCAATAATACCAAGCCATGAACTCATTGAATTTATTTCATTTTGTTTTCATAGTTTTCGTGGTGTTGAAATAAATCAACAGGTTCATGGCTTGGTATTATTGGAGATCGATTCAATTGAAGTTTTCAATGTGTTTCAAGCTTTGAAAATTAAAAGGAAAATGAAAATAAAATAATTAAAATAGCTAAACTAAGCTAGAAATTGAAATTGCAAGTGGGTAGGATGCCTCGTCGTATGCCTCAAATAAAAAAATGCAAAGCAATAATGAAAATAAGCAAGAAAATGCAATGTTTCACCGAGTACAAGCATGCATGCACAAGGTACAACTATGCATAAAAACTCAAATAAAGCAAATTAGCAAAAATTGAAAGCATGGATGTAAAGAGCAATAAAAGTTGACATGAAAATTTAAAACTTAAGGAAAATAACAAGCAACAAAGAGTAGATCTAGGATTTAAGCATGAAACAAGGCATGAAAATAAAAATCAAAATAAAGCATAGGAAAAACTCAAAATCATGACGATCCAAGACCCGATCTATGATCTAGATGTGTCACTCATCTAGATTCCATAGCTAATTCATATGTTTCATCATGAATTCAAGGTGCTAAAGCAAAAGGCATAAAATGAAGAACAAAGCATGGAAATGAAGAACAAGCATGGAATTAAAGCATAAAACATGAAATTAAAAGGAAACTTACTTGAATTAAAGGAAAGAGTAGCAAGCTTGAATTAAATTGCATCAAAAGTAACAATCCAAAGGAGTATTTGGATTCTTCTTAGGCTTACAAACCCAAGGCCAAGCATGAAAGTAAATCTAAATCTAGAAAAGAAATTACATCAAAGCTTGAGATTGAATCTAAAAACCTAAGAGAGAGAAATTAGATCTTAAAAATTAGAGAGATGATTTTTAATCCCAAACCCATGCTTGGGTTGGGAGAAAATGAGAGGTGTCTTTGTAAAATGAAAGAAGTCTACTATTTATATTACATTTAATTGGGTTTAAATGGGCCAAAATAGCCTTAGAGGCTTGAAATTCCCGGGTTTGACCAAGTTTGACCCGGAGGCACCTTCCTAGACCCTTGGCTAGCTTTTTGGCACTTTTTGGCTCGATTTGGCTCGACCATGGCTCGATGTGGCTCGGCCATGGCCGAGCCTGGGCGCTGCTGGGCGCAGGTGGCCGGCAGGCTGGGCTGGGCTGGGCGTTGGGCGTGGCTGCTGGGTTGGCGCAGGCTTAGGCGAAGCTAGGCAGGCATTTAGGCGAAGGCAGGCGAATGCGGACGTGCGCACGGGCGAGTGCGGGCGAGCAGGCGCCGGCGCTGCATGTGCGAGTGCTGCCGAGAGATGCTGGGCGCCTGCGGGCGATTGCGGCGGCTGCTGCCGAGAGATGCCGGACGCCTGCGGGCGCTGCTCGGACAGGCGCCGAGCGGCTTCGGCAGGCGCGCGCGGGCGAGCTGCCAGGCTTGAGTTTAGGCCTTTTTTTCTTGTGCCTAGGGTGTTGGCGTGAGAATAGGCCATCCTAGGCGAGGCTAGGCCACCATTCCAGAAAGTTTGCCCATTTTGGAGCATCTTGGCACCTATTTAGGCTAGGCTTGAATTTTCTGATCTCCATGCCTTAGCTTGATTTCAAAGCCTTAAACCACCTATTAAATGAGAATTTTAAACATCAAATCCAAGAATTACACCACACCTCAAGGTAATTGAACCAATTAACCCATTAAAATATAAAATTAACAAGTCAAGTGAAAAACAACCAAACAAGAAAAACCACATAAAAACTTAATAAAATCCTATTAAAAACTACTAAAATCAACATAAAACTCTAACTAAAAATACTAGGAAAAACACAACAATTACATGCAAAACAACTACCCCACACTTATCGATTTGTTCGTCCTCGAACAACGAAAAGGATCGAGAGTGTACATGCAATGAACATTGTGTAAAACGAGAAACCTTTGTGCTTATCCTTATTTATATGATAAAAGTATCAACATAAACTCGCTATCGTCAAGCATTGCTCGTATTACTCTTTCTCAAATGCAAGCCAAATCGATGACTTCCTCACAAATAGAAATTTTGAGGGTGTACGCTTAATTCGCTCAAGTATATATATAGGACGGGTTTACGCTCAAGTCGGTCAATACATGCACCTTATCAAGATTTCACAAATCGGACGCTCGAAATTGCTCAAGTACATGACCAAATAAGAATCGAAAGAGGTCTTTATTAAGGGTTGTAATGTTGGCTCTTTGGTAAGGTATGTAATATTTGGATATAGTGGCTAACACACGAACAAACGTGATCAATAACACACAAAACCCCAATTTCTAAAACCCGAAGCTTATGATCGCTTCACCTTTCCCAATTCACCAAACTCTCATTCAAAACCCTTTCGTATACTCACACGCTTTTCCGACTTAATTTCACAACACATAGAAGCTTTTTGAATTTGCTTCTTTTACTAAAATTAGCMCTTTTTGAATTAGGCTTTTCACTTGAACGCACGCTTTATCACTTTTCGTGATTTGTGTTGGAGTTTTATTATTTTATTTATTTTTATTATTTTTTTAATTCTTTTTGGTATAAGCAACTCAAAACCCAAACCCCACACTTTATTTCTCACACATCTCTCATTAGCTAACAACACACTCTCTCACCCCACCAACATGAAGATTCAAGAGCTAGAATCGAGCTCGGCTAACAAGAAACGGGATAGAGGCTCAAGGGGGCTCATTTGGGGTTTTTAAGTAGCTTACATATATGAATATGGCCGGACAAGGGTGATATATGTGCCTCGAGGTCATTTTCAAATTCGATCATGTACGAGCAAAGTCAAACCTCCTCAATGCAATTTCCATAATGAGAGATGTTTACCAACCTTTTTTGGGATGTGGATGGTGTGGATCGCGTGGTCATGTTACCGACTCTTGCCTTTTTGAGGATGATTATGGCGACCATGGGATATCCGGTGGGACCCGATTGTGATCCACCATTATTTGCTCCGCCGACGACTTCTACTCCTCTTGTTACTCCTCACGAGGGCCCGTTTCATCCGGCTACCCCGATGTTTGCTCCTACCCCACGACAATTCTCAAGTCCGTCTTCACATACGTTTCCGATCCGTGCTCTTCGATAAGTGTGGGGTGGTTGAGGATTCGGTTATCTCACCATCGGAGGAGGCCTTGTTTTCGGTTCCGAGTGTTTTTACCCCTCTTGACCCCTTACCTTTCAATTCAACACAATCTTGTGAAGAGTGGGTGTATATGGACTTCATCAAGGCCACGGTCGAACGAATTTTGTTTAGAGAGGAGCAATGAGGAGGTGGTTGGCCCGAACGTTGATATTGGAGGATGTTTTGAGGATGATGAGCCCCTTATTCTTAACGATGAGTCCGTTGTGCCTCTATGTGCCCCGGTTTATGTGTAGACGATTCTCGATGTGTCGTTGAGGGCAACGACAAATTTTTAGAGGGGGAGGTGGGGTTATTGATGATGAGCTTGGAAAAATTGACGATTATCTTGAGGAGGATGAAGGAGAGCGAGTCAATTATTATCCTTGAAAACTCCCACCGAGAAGAAAAGGAGGAGAGGATGGTTAAAGGGTTGTATATTCTTAAAGATGCCATTGAGTGGAGACCCAGAGTGGTTGAGAGAGTTAGCCCTTCGAATTTGATTCTTGATGATATGATGAGAGCCGCGATGTGGAGGTTGTTATTGGAGGGCTTGATGTTTGCGATTTCTCAAAAGCGAGTGGGTGAAGCCCATTGATTTGGTGCCCAAGACGAGCGGATTGTTAGCTCTTGAGGATGAAGAAGGAGGATTGTTGGCCACGAGGGCTACAATGGGTTGGAGGACGTTGATCGATTTTAAAAAGTTAAGAATGGCTACCAAGAGAGATCATTTCCCTCCCTCGTTTGTCGATCAAAGGTTGAAGAAGCTAGCCGGCCATTACTCCTATCGTTTCTTTGATGAGTCTTCGGGTCACTTTAAGATCACCATTCCACCCGAGGACCTAGCCGAGACGAATGTCGATTGCCCGCTCGGAACGTTTGCTATTTGGCGGATCTTATATGAGCTATGCAATGCGCCGAGAACGTTCCAAAGAGTGGATCCTCCCGACAAGGAGGAGATTGTGTTGGTGGACCCTCCCATTATATTCCCACCTTGATCAAAAAGGGAGTACGTCGAGCTAATGACGTAAAACAAGCGCTTCTTGGGAGGCAACCCAAGTTCTTTCCATTTCTTTTCTTTTATTGAAAAATCCAAAAACATTCAAAAACTTCAAAAATCCAAAAACATTTGAAAAATTGAAAAAAAAAAATATATATTTAGTTGAGTTCATGTACATATTTCCTTGTGTTTTTATTTCGTGTGATTTTCTTTTCTAGGTTTTGTTTGTCGACTCCAACCTTGGGCGAATGGATAGTGAGTAGCATTCGTGAAGCCGGGAGATACTAGCCATGCTTGATTTTTGATTGGATTGCTTAGATGATTAGGTGGACCCCACCGAGCTCGACTCAAAACTCGCTCGGTTAAGGAAGTTTCTATTCCCCCTCCTTTTACTTGGTTTTCATTAAAATGCGGCATCGCATGGTTTAAGTGTGGGGTGGGTAGGTGGTTAGGGTCCGAGTGTCGAAAAGCATGTTTTGTTGTTCTTAACTCGAGCCTTGGCGAAGTGACGCATTCTTGGCGAAGTGACGCTTACTATTTGCGCATTTATATGGTTGAGTCAATTTTTGTGTCTTTTGAGTCGTTATTACATTGTTGAACAACTCCACGTGCTTGGAAGTTTGAATAGTTTACTTGTCCGGGTTTTTGCATGTTTATGGCCTCTTGTGTGAAGGGTTGAATTTTTGTGCTTCGTCCAAACCCGCCTATATATATATATTCAACATTTTCTCGTGAAAAGATTGCAAAACTCTAAAAGCTCTTTTGATTTTGCTCCCAAATTCGGTGCAAACTAGTGAGTAGCCTTGTGTGATTTATCGGCTTGCTTGCATTTTTATGGAAATTTGCATTGAGGAGGTTTGATTTTGCTCGTAC
>BMAC01000138.1:1547475-1562880 GCA_014905375.1 Phtheirospermum japonicum
AGGTCGGCAGTACCGCGTGGGCGCCTTCGGCGAACCCCGCACGTCCAACTCGGCAGTTTGTCACGAGCTCTGCTCAGCGACTCAGGTCTGGGCTAGGCGTCATTACTTAGGCATCCTTGGCAGGCCCGGCGCGTCATGTGTTTAGCTCGGCCGTGCTCCAGCTCGATTTTTCATGTCCGAGATCGGCGGTAACCCTGTCCAGGGGTCTCAACCCTCGGCTGAATTTCTTGATCGACTCCGAACTGTTCGGCTCAGGTTCAGCAAGGAACAATAACGACCACCAACAATGATTATTTGACTTCTGTGGTTGACTCATGATTACATTCAACTTGGTTTCCTACCTCAACCAAGTAGAATGTGGGGGACTAACTGACACGACATCAAATATCACGTCGGCAAACATGCAGATATTATACTGACTTAGTAAGCAAACTCCTTCTCAAGAAGGTGCAATCCTTCTGGGAGGTAGGCAAGCTGGTTTTAGGAGCGGCGACCTCTCATATAAGAGTGGCGAGCTCTTATATGAGGTGGCGAGTTCTTATGAGACAAGTGATATTAGGACAGCTCGGCATTGAGTAGTAGCTCGATGCTGAGAGCTGGGTTCCACAATTTAACATGGTTTTGGGCCCTGTTGGGTTAATTCAGGCTATTTTATGGGGTCCCGGTGGATTAAAAATATGGACATGGTTATTGGCCCATGGCTATTACGATAATTCAGCGAGAGTTCTCACATCTATGGAAACTTATCATACAGGTGGAATCGTAATTCTAAGTCGGTCGCTATTTATGGAATTATAGTTCTATTGGGAGATGGGAACCTTAGATTGGGAAAATATCTCTTACCTATATAAAGAGGACTTATGCCTCATTCGTTTCTCTCTAAGTTGTTTTATCCTACGTTTAAACTAGTCATCCAAACTAACACTTTTACTATTAAAGTTATGATCGAACTCATCATCGTCTATATCTTGAACGGTAAATAACTCCTCTTCTATATCATCATCTTCCTCGTCACCAAATTCGTCCACGTTATTGGGTGGAACATAACACAATTTTCAACTACGTGTTCATCATGCCACCTCATATCCTTTGCAGTCATCTCAGTATACAATCTCTGCAAATTGGGAGTTAATGGAAAGTAGTATATCTACTTGTATGCGACATGAGCCTTTCATCGTTTAGCATTACCGTGAGAATAATCTCTCCAGTAAATAATACAATTATTCTTGCAATAATATAACTTCTCCACTAGTAAGCCCATACCCCTTAGTAACTTCTTGTTGTTGTAGAAGTTATTAGGTACGAGACTGTCTTTTGATACAATCTCGTAATTATCTTAGTTATTTGATCATACATTTCTGAGATATTCTCTGACTTCAAATTAATGGGACGAGAAACTATAGACAACTAAGTATGTCCCTCGCACCCAGGATACAAAGGCTTATTTCCAACTTCAACATGTCATAGAAAGTTTGGGTCTCATGGTTCAGTGGCTGTTCTATAAGGACAAACACATCAAAATTGGAATGGATGCATCTTGAGCCCTATTGATGTATGTGTTTTATGGTTCTTATGGTGTGATGCAAGAGGGTCCTCCAACATGAAAATTATAATGGTGATGGCTAGATGTCTTTTCCCGTGGTAAGTCCGTATGTAGTAATTCGGTTTTAATCCATATCTACTATATGATACTTGATCTCGTTGATATCGAGAAACCTACGATTTCTACATCAACTATGATTACAAAGACACTTCAACGTCTCTCCATTCTTATGTGTGGAATGTACTTGAGCAAATTCAACGAAACTCTCGACCCCATCCACGAATTGTGGGGATAATATGTTGTTGACCGTTCATTTGTACATCCAACTATGATGGAAATTCATCATATAATTTCTTGATTGTTATTTGAGTAATTAAATTATTGATAAATGAGATTGTGTCTATATACAAAATGATTTAATTATTGGTAAAGGACTTATCTTGTTCGAGAACATGACATTCAGTAATAAAATATATTAGTATATGAATTTTGTTTGCATAAAAAACTTGGCAGCATCTCCCCTTATTTCTTTTAGTAGACGTATATCGCAGTGCACCCAAAAATAAAATAGATATACACAAACTGAAAAGAAAAAAAAAAAAGAACACATACGCATAAGATAAACATATTACAATCACGTTTCAAAATTGTCTAAATAAGTGGATAGTTTGTGATCTATATCAAACTCTATATTTGAAACAAAATCCCAAACGGGTCTAAGATATTTGAGAGGGAATCCATAAAAAAGAGAATACAAGATTTAAAATCCATTATTGGGGAGGGCAAAACCTTTGGGTCGTCGCCGACACCACGTCATCAACCTCAGACATCACCCTATACCTCACCAACAACCAATCAAATAATTTGAAAACAACAAATTTTTAAAAATCTAAAATCCTTTATTAGAGGGAAAAATTCTCTCGGCCAGCGGCGTACACCACGTCATCAACGCCCGACGTCACCATATACCACACCAACAATCAATCAACATATTTGAAAATGACAAGTTTTTAAGAATTTAAAATCCATTATTGGAGGGACAAAACCACCCGACCAACACCGTATACCACGTCATCAACCCCCAACTTCACCATATAACATACCAAACAATCACAAAACCAACACTAACCAAGTACAACGCCAGCAACCAATCAACACATCAATATATCCACAATAATTAATAAACAAAAATAATTCAATAACTCAACAATACATAAATGATTTAATCCCAATCGAACCCTAATTGACACCTAAACACTAAATTTGAAATTAAACCTTATTTATATAATTAACCCCTAATTAGCCTCAATTTAATTCAATTATACCTAATTGAATCCCAATGACCCCAAAACCCTAACTAAACCTTAAATTATAAATTAAACTTTAATTATATAATTAAACCTTAATTAAATACTAATTATCTAATTAATCTTAATTACCCTAATTGACCCCTGAATCCTAACTAAACCTTAAAATTAGAAATTAAACCCTCATTATATAATTAAATTCTAATTGAATATTAATTACCTAATTAATCTTAAAAAATTAATGAATAATCTGAAAAATAAAATTAAACAAAAGAAGTTAAGATAAACATACTTGTGTGAGCAGTCTAAAGGCAGCTAATGCTCGTTGATGTCGGTCGGGCAGTGGTGGTGGTGGGCCAGAAGTCAGGCGACAGTGGTGGTGGTCGGCAGAGCAAGCGGTGGTGTTGGAAATGGGAGAAGGCTATGGGGAGGCACGGTGGTGGCGGGTGGTTCAAGTGGTGGTGGCAGCAAGTGGCAGTCGGAGTCTGATATGGGAGCAGGTAGCGACAAAAATCCACTGAAGAAGAAGAGCAAGCAAAAGGGGGCAACCCATGGTGCCCTAATTTGTTTTATAATCCAGTTAATAATTACCGAGGTGATATTATTTCCCCTTGGTATTATCGAGGGGGTTTTAATTCCTCTCAATATTTTACCTAGGGTTATTGAATTCCCTCGATTTTTTATTTAACAAAATAATAAGAAATCAAGAAAATATAACTATCTTTAAATCAGTATTTTTTGTGATTCTAAATCAAAGAAACCAATCGCGTGGTCTCTTAAAAAAGGTAATAAGATTGCATTAATTACATATGCAGTTGAATAATTCGATCGATATATATAGTATAACATAAGATCGGTAATATCATACATACTATTAATATTATAAAATACATGTAAATTAAGATATATTCGGTAATGAATATTAAAATCATGTTCATTATATTTAAGTGTGTAAAATGACATTACATAGTTTATTTTAATGTTATTACATTATTATTTATTTATTTTCTATTTTATTTTTTAACTTTTGAAAACACCGAGGGCCTCGAAATGCCCTCGGTAATACCAAGGGATTTCGATTCCCCTCGGTATTATACCGAGGTATTTGAATTCCCTCTATTTTTCATTTTTATAAAAAATCCAAAGTGATAAACAAAATATAAAAAAAATATATAATTATCGATCAATTAGTATTTTTTGCGATTCTAAAACAAGGGAAGCAACCATGTGGTCTCTTTTAAAAAATAATTAGATTGCATTAACTATAACTATATATATATATATATGGGTGGGTTCAAATGAGAATCATGTCATTATATGCAAACCTGCGAACTAGTGCTTTTATTATATACCAGCAGTGTTTTTATTGTACAATCACAGTGCTTTATTAATATTTTAGTTACACCATTAGTGCTTTTATTATACAATCTTAATACTTTTAATTAAATAAGCAAATACACAAAAAATCTGATGCATCCATTTAATTAGATCTAAAGTCCATAATTGACCCTAGGTTCACATATAGGAACATGGTTCTCATTTGAACCTATATATATATATATATATATATATATATATATATATGGGTGGGTTCAAATGAGAATCATGTCATTATATGCAAACCTACGAACTAGTGCTTTTATTATATACCAGCAGTGTTTTTATTGTACAATCACAGTACTTTATTAATATTTTAGTTATATACACCAGTAGTGCTTTTATTATACAATCCTAATAATCTTAATTAAATAAGTAAATACACAAAAAACTTGATGCATCTATTTAATTAGATTTAAAACTCATAATTGACCCTAAGTTCACATATAGGAACATGGTTCTCATTTAAACCTAATCCTATATATATATATATATATATATATATATATATATATATATATATATATATATGCAGTTGAATAATTAGATTGATCTATATAGTATAACATAAGATTGATCGTATCATACATACTATTAGTATTGTACAATATATGTTAATAATAATATATTTGATGATATTTATTTATTAAGAAAATATTAATTATATTTGAAGTATGTAAAAAGTCATTATACTCCCTACGTCCCAAAAAGATAGTCCAATATTCCATTTTCGTACGTCCCACAAAAATAGTCCAGTTACTATATTTAACATATCATTAAATTTTTATTTCCACACATACCCTTAATTAATATTCTTGAAATACTAGTTTTCTACATGGTAAATTGAAAATCGATGATTACAATGTAAAATCTTACTATTCGAATAACAAATATACTAATTCCAATACTGATTTCTATAAGCATTAATTGACATTAATAAATTCAAGAAGGGTATAATTGTAAAACACTAACTAAATTAATGACTTAACTATATAAACTACTCATTTCTTAATATGTGTGAAATCAACCGCATGATTATCATTTTGGGACGGAGGAAGTATGTGTGTGTGTGTGCGGTTGAATAATTAGATCGATGTATATAGTAGTCTGAATTTGACTTAGATGTCTTCATAAAAATGGTATTATATTTCTCTGTCTTAGCTTACCATAGCCACTTGAATCAAAAGATTTGATGTTGTATGAGAAAGTTATGGTCAAAATACGAATCTCCTACGGAATTCACCACACACACACACATGACCCTGGCTCGAGTGCCACTGTTTGAGAGTCGTGTGCATCCATCATGACATGACTGTTTTCACTCCTTTTCTTCCTTCTTTCATCCCTGTGCATCCTTTGATCTCCTAGCTTTTGTTTCAAATGCTCTCGCTCCAAAAGGCTAAAAAAACCCTATCATTTTACTATAAGAAACAACAAAAACGAAGAAAGCGTAATATTTTTCAAGAAATCTATAAAACAAGGAAAAACACATGAAAATTTTATATTTATCCTAGAAGATTTTATGAAGTATACCCTTAAAATACATAATTATGCATGTGAACAGGTTGGGGCTAAGGGAAGGCGAAGTGCATCCTCCAGGCCAGCCTCTTGTATTGCATCTTGTTTCACGGGCTCCCACCAATCAAAGGTAGCCTCTTCGTCCAGATTCTCTTTCCGGTTTGAAGGATAGAGAATTTCGGTGAGTGCGGTTTCCCAGTTTAGGGTCTCCACCTGCTCATTGGCCTTGTTAAGGGCCTAATCAAAAGTTTTCCATCACGTTGGGGACAAGGCCCAGTAGGAAAGCTTTCGAGTTGTGATATCTAGTCTTGTCCTACCTCGGTTAGTAGAAAATTTTTTGCCTTCCAAAACACCTTCCTTCTTCGCCACCTCTTTATCAGCACTGATGATGATACTAGTTCGGTGTATTGGTCTTCAGAATGTTTCAGGTCGTCCTGAAGCTTTTGGATGGTTGTATCATTCGATATCGCCTTTGGCTTGGAAACTTGAAGATCATCCATGGCTTTTCGAATCACCTCTTAGCCTCGATCTATTATAGAGTTCTTCTTATTCAACCGCTCTTTAGCGTCAGCTGGTTGTTGTTCCAGCTCCACCACGCGGGAATGAGTATTTTCTGCCTCCTCATATATACCCACCTCGGCGAGGGTGAAGATAGAGGGAAGCAGCTACAAGAAAAGGAAATAAGAGGGACGGGGTTCTTGTTAGAAGATCCTCCTACGTTCATTTGTGGTAACGTTGATTTCAGGAGAGTGATGTGTGATTAGCATACCAATATGGCATATTATGAAGTGGATCAACTCGGTCTTTGAGTATTCCAAAGCTTTTTGACGATCGGCATTAGACAGAAGAGCTAAAAGCATGGGGGGGAATCATAATTTGAATTCATTTGTATCTACCAAGGATGAGTCCCCGGATGGATAGTTGGTGCCCTCATTAGCACATGCCTTCTGGGGAGTGAGCCCCTTAGAAGGAATAGATTGGTATCCTTTGAAGAGATGCTCTGCAAATATTAAATAAATTTTTAAGTACATATAATAAATATACAATTCAGAAAAATATGCATGTTATCTACCAAGGTCATGATGGACGAGGTGAGTTTTTGCTTATCCCAAACTGGGATAAAAGGTGAGGCGAGTTGGTCAAATGAGTCATTTTAAAAGGGTGAAATATGTAAGTATCGTATTTATTGATAGAGGAGGAAATTTAAAAGGGTGACTTGGTATTTTGAAATTTGAAACCCCAGAGTTATTAGTTTGTATCTGGCCACAATTGCACCCTACAGAGCTGGAACTCCTTTTTACCGCTTGGAATGCTGGCTTTATTGTAGTTGTTTGCATAGAAGGTGAAACGTCCTTGCAGTCATGACACGTGTATTAATTACGTGGATGAGATCTTCTAAGTCTACTCGACTCGCCCTCGTGCTAAATAATATTTGTGCCAAACTAAAGCCTTGTTGAGCTAACATTCCCCATCTCGAGTGCGCTGGGGACCTATCTAATTGATAGTAGCTCGGCTAGTGAATGGTTGTCCCTGTGCGTAAATTGTGGGCCTTTGAGGTCCAACGGTTGTTAGGGCTCCGTGTTGGAACTCAGAAAAGTGTCATAAAGAAAAGATATCTTATTTTGGTATGAGGAGGTCTAGTTTCCTTGCGAGAAAGGGATTTCTTACTTGGTGATCAAGTATTTTACTTCTTATAAATAGTGACTCATGCCCTTATTCTAAACACAATCACTTTTAAATACTTTATAAGCATATATCGATCAATTCACAATCTGACTCAAGCGTTGGAGTGTCTACACCCTGTGCTTGTTTTGCAGGTCGACCGAGATGAGAAGGAAGATCAAAAGTGGCTTGACCCGATTCTTGGTGGCCAAACTATTTGGACACATCAACTACCAAGTTCCAACAGCACCAACAAGTATCCTTTTACACCTAAAATTAAAAAAAAAAATGTTTGTTGAGCATTGTTCAAATCAACATATATTTGAAATAATTGGCCTGCCGTTGGTGAAATTGTGTGAAATCTGCCCCCTGTTGCCAGTTTTGCCGGCTATACTGTGAAAACTCTCAAAAAAAAATCTTCTATCGTCGGCTTTGTTGTGAAATCCTCACCGTCAAAATCGAACCTTCGATCTAGCAATGGATTTCTTAGAAATTGAACACAAAACCTAAGTTGAAAATCGAACCTCCGAAACCCAAGGGTGAAAACTGTCAACAAGTCGCTGCCTCTGGTTTTTGTCGCGGGCAAATTTGGTCATCGACGCGATGCAACCCACAAATCTATGTGGGAAAATCGATGAGGGTGGGTGATTACAAAGAGAGAAAAAGGGGAAATCACATTTGATGAGAGAGAATAGACTCTAATTTTGACCGGCTTTTTTACCCATGATTGGTCCACCTTTTAATGCTATGCCATCGATCTTGCTGGTTCGATGGCACCAACAAGATAACAATGCCCTTGATCAACTTGATTTTTGGTGGTCAAATCTCTCTCACCAAAAATCAAGTTGATCAAGGGCATTGTTGTCTTGTTGGTGCCATCGAACCAGCAAGATCGGTAATGATCAAACCAGCAAGATCGGTAATGATCTCACCAGCAACAAGTATACTAGAGTAAGTGTATTAGAGTTCCAATGAAAAAAAGTTGAAAGCCAAAAACTGACAAATAACAAAAAATAAATTATGTGCACATCAAATGCTAGACTTTAGATGCATCAGAATTATCTTACATCAGATGAATAGCTGGAAAGAGGTGTAAGTGGCAAATAAAGCAGGAAATTACATCCATTTCGGGAAAGTTAAAAATGTGGATTATGCGATTATGAATCACTTCAGTTATGTAGTATTTTTTTTAACGGCACCTTTTAGGATTAAAACTTTTTGCTTCGGAAGCCTTTGGTATAATCTAAGCTTAGGAATTTCCAAATAAGAAGAGAATAACACGAACCGGAGTACTTACAATCTAAAGAAGCATGCAAAAGCATACGCACAAAAACACTTTCATATCTTTTCATTCTAAACTCTACAATCACAAATCACCTCATTGCTAATTAGCAGGCATCAGCAATCCTGGCTTTTAAATCATCTGACTCCTCATTAGCAAATTAGAAATTCTCTTATTTCCTGCACTAAACAAAAAGAATATCTTTAATAAGAGTATGGCATAAAATAGTAAGTCAAATACAAGACACGGAAATAGAATGTTGGCATCGTTAAACTTTAATCTATCAACATTTGACCACTCCAGTAAAAGCCCTACCTCCCTTCTCAATATATCTTAGAAAATCTCAGGCATAATAAGTAAACATCTACAAACAAAATTATGTCATTTAAATTTTGAAAAAAAAGCCTCTAGGACAAATGAATTTCACACCCTAAAACATAACTAATCTCATCAACAAAAATAATAACAAATAAAGACGATTTAAGCTAAAAATCGACAAATAACAAGAAATTCATTCATCGATCACCTCGTTTAAGGAGGCGGTGCACCAGGATCAGAAGCAGGTGGCAACTCTCGCCGGAGCTCCTTAACAACGGCGGCCAGCGATTCAGGATTGAGGCCCATTTCAGAAAGCGTGATGAGAATCGAAATCGTGTGGCGATCGAGTCCGGTTTCGAGAATCTTCGACATGTGGAACACTAAGTCCAGTGAATCTCGCGCAGTTTGTGCAGTCCCCGGATCCATTTTTAGTAGAGAGAAACCTGTTGCCATAAAAAGATATTATCTGCTAAATGAATTTGGATATATGAACTGAGGTTCGAATTAGATTCCGAAATAACGAAAATTCAATTCGATTCAAATTTAATCGAATTTCGGATTGGGGGTGCTAAAATGTCCATTGGGTTAATTCGATTCGATTATGAACACCCTTAAACTGAATGACTATTAAAATGTAAACCCAGAAATAACTTTCAAGCAGGATAAGGAGCTAATAATAATGTCACAATGTTCTAAGAAAATTGTGATTGTGTCAACAGTAACAGTCGCAGCCACAGCAATTCACTCACCAGATTGATAAACAAAATCCCAGAAATCAACATTTTCACACAGTAAAATACAACTATAACAAAAGATCTAAAATAAATCCCGAGAAAATACCGAAGATTCAATCAATTCTAAGTAAATCGCGGGGAGCTAGTAACGCGAACCACCACTAAATCAACTCACGCATTACTTCAAAAAAATTTGCTCGAAATGACAATTTCGGCCAATCATTATGAGAACAGGTAGCATAAGGACCGAACCTGAAGAGTGCGGGGGCGAACTCGTCGCCGTTGGTAGGTTTCGATTCCAAACAGTCGGTTGCTTGAATATAATTAGGTTATTTGCACCAGTCGGTCGATTGATTAACTGTGAGTTATGCTTTTTGGATGGGATTTGCAGAAGTCGGGAGGAAGAGGGGGAGACGACGATGAAAATATTTCTAAAGAGAAACATGTATGTACACTACATAGATAGAATGAATTTCTGATCCAATTTAATTAATAATTGAATCGTAATTATATTATCATCACAAAATGGTAATGCAAATCTATATATATATGAGGCAATTGTTTTGTCTCCCGCCAAAACATTTTTTTTTTCCCCAAAAAGAAACTTTTTTGGCGCAAAGCCATTATTGTTGACTTTTCAACTGTTTTTTTTTAATTTAAATATCAATTTCGAATTTTATGCCAATAAATTAGGAAACAGAATTTTTATTTTTCTATTTGTTATAGTATTTTTCTAATAACTTTAATTTATATCCATATAAATATTCGATTGTTACCATATGTTAATATTTCCAGTTTGTTACAAATGTTGTTTGATGCATTTAACTAAGATTCCAAGAATTAAAAAAATTAAATAAAATTTTTAACTAGATGAAATGAAATTAGAAAAATAAAAAAGCAAGGAAACAAACTAAATAAATTATTTACAGGCCCCAAATAAATAAGAAGAAAATAAAAAAAACAAAGCAAGAAAACAAAATAAATAAATTAATTACAGACCCCAAATAAAGAAGGATAAGAAAAATAAAGTAATGAAATAAATTAAAATACAGTCCCAAAAAAATTGAATTTTGGCATTAATCAGAAATCATTGACGTGCATGATATTTGTATAGTAGGCAATTGATTCAACCCGATTCTCCTGCAAAATTAGAATCCTATAAAAGGTAAATACAATAAATCAAAATGACAATTATACAAGGCCGATAATTTTTGAATTCAACCAGCCAATAACTAATATTTTAAAAAATAAAATCAGGCAACAAAATAAACTTGATATTGACAGATTTGATATAAAAAGTAGTAATTCAGGCAACCAGACATTATATTGTATTTTTTTTAAATATCAGATTGAATTGGATTTTTTAGCTTACTAAAAGATTTTTAATATGTTCGAAATTTAGCAAAAACTATTTAATTCCTAAAAAGAAAAAACCGAATCCCAGGCAATTTAAAGTTGATTAGGTAACCAAATAAGTCGGCAATTTTAAAACGAGAGGATAGTTCATTTGAGAGCAATCAGGCAACAAGGGTGATTACAAAAATCACATAAAAAATCTACTAAAATCTTTAAAAYAAATCGATATTCTATAATTTAGGAATACGAAATCTGATTTTAATTCTCAGACGATCGAAACCCCATATATAAAACTCCTAGGGTTTCACGCAAATCACCCTATAAATATAGGGTTCTACTGATTGCAAAATATCAATTTCATTCGTATCTTTCGTTTGTGTCTTTGTTTTCTCTCTATTTTTCAAAACTTGAGCAGTTAGGATTTTTGGGACGATGCCTCCTCTATTCGGACTGACGAAAGAAATTGACCGTACAAACAATAAAGCTCTCAAGCTTAGAGTCGTCCGATTTTTTGCTTACGATGACAAAGAACAAAAATGTCTTTAGAAATTGTCTTCCATGACTCCGAGGTAATTATTTGAATCTGATTTTGTTTTTATAAATAGATGTATATATGTTCAATTGAGGTAATTATTTGAATCTGATTTTGTTTTTATAAATAGATGTATATAGGTTCAATTGAGATAATTATTTGAATCTGATTTTATTTTTATAAATAGATTTTATTTTTTGTTTTTATCAATTAATTTTATTACTTATTTAGAATGTTCTATATTTATTTAGGAGTCCAATTGTTCTTTGCTGTTTTTTGTATTATAGTGGTCGGCGTTTGAGTTGTACCCTTTGGGGTGAGTATGTTGATCAAATTCTAACTTTCGAGAGTGGGCTCTCCGCGAAAACTCCCGTTATGATCTTGCAAATGTGTCGTGCAAAGGTCTATAGAGGTAATAACATGATTTTTTTTTTCTGATTGCAATTTTATTTATTCGAATTGTAACTTTAATATTTTTTTTTAATTTCTGCATACTATTCTGTTTTTAAATTTTATTTTCAAATTCTGTTTCTAAAATTTATTATTCTAATAGCAAATGTTTATTCGAACTGTAATTTAAATATTTTTTTTCAATTTCAGCATTTAATTCTGTTTTTAAATTTATTTTTAATTTTAGTTATTTTGTTTTTAAATTCTATTTTCAAATTCTGTTTCTAAAATCTGATATTCTAATTGCAGTTTTGTTTATTTGAATTGTAATTTAAATATTATTTTCAAATTCAACATTTAATTCCGTTTTTAAATTTATTTTTAATTTTAAATTCTATTTTTTATATTCTGTTACTAAAATCTGCTCTTTTTTTTTTCTGGATTTTAGATCTAAAATCTGTTTTTTTATTATTCGTATTATTTGACAACTCTGTTTTTCAATTTTGGTATGTGTTATTCTTCTATTTTAAAACTCTATTTTTTTTTAACCCTGTTTTTTTATAGGTTTTAGAATTTGGATTTTGTGTGTATACATATAGATTTTTAGCGTCTTATTTACTAGATTATTTATTATTATGCTTTATTTTATTATTTAATTGGTGTTACTTTGAATATTGATTTTGGGATTTTGAGTTTATTTTGAGTTGAGGTAGAAAGTATTATATGCTCAGACGATGTCTATTGAATTAAAATCTGATATTTTTCAGATTTTAAATTACTTAATAAAAACGTTCTATTATTATTAACTTTTGTTTTCAGATTAATATTACATATTACAAATAACAGTCTTTTATGTGAGTGTATATTGCTTATTCGTCTTTTACACATATTTTATTATGGAATATTAGTACTTAAGGATTAATCTTCGAAGTAGTTTAAAAAGGATTGTTGGAGGGTTTATTTGTTTTCTCGCAATAACAACAGCGACTAATTCATCCGCTAAGATATTTTCGAATGGAGTATCCTATAATCTATAACATGAATTATTTATCAACTAAAGCATACATCATAAGTTAATAAATTACATTCAACTACACAAACACATTAGCATAGCATAATTTATTAAAGTACATCATTTTAACGCATGCTCTAATTATACTAACGAATTATTCATAAAAAGTAAAGTACATAAAGTGGCATAGCATAATAAAATAAAGAACGGGAAGTTAACGCACTCTCTTATCGTCCCCAAGCGATGGTAATTGAGTATACTTTTATGTTGTGCTACGTTTAATTTTTTCAATTATGAAAGAAACTGAAATGGTTATTTGAACTTTTTTGTTTATATAAATGTTGTTGAGAAAAATATTTTAGAAACGAACAAGTTATTACTTAAGTTACAAGTTTTTAAAAAAAAGTTTGATACGGAAAAGAGTATTATTTAAAATTTGTAGATATTTTGAACCATAAAAAATATCCATGGAAAAAATATAAGAATATATTAATATTTTGTAAAGATCACAAATAGTTGGTAATTCTTAATATCCAAGTTGTAAAAACTCAATACAATTATCCAAAAACATATGTTTCATAATAACTGTATAAAATATAATAATAGATATAAATTAATTGCTTTTTTTAAAATTAAATTCTGATAAAAAGTCAAATCATTCATCATCGGCTCTTTTTAAAAAGTATTTTCTATTTTTAAGAATCCTAATAACCGAAGATTCTATTTACAAGATACGTATTATGGTTTTCTTTTAACTATTAACTATAAAAATATAGATTCGTATCTTACATATTTTATAAAAGATTTGCTTTAAATATCTCTCCGCGTGCCTATAAGATTATCTATGACTAACTCTAACATCTTAAATTTACTGTCGCGTCGTCGGCAACTCAATTGGCACTACACTATTATTAAAAGAAGAAACACACACACATACATCTGAAGTAAAACACATAACGGATAATAATACACTTGGAGCAGCACATTGGTAGTAAACATTATGGGGAGTAAGACCGACACCATATGAAAAAGGGCACAAACAGACAGTACAATGACAAGTAATTTTTTTTTATGCTTTAAGTTTAATATCATTAAAAATTTGTCGTACCTGTTTTCCTGTCAACCTTTATATCTGCAGTTAGTAAATTGCAGAAATTAATAACATATTTAAATTATTATTAATATGTTATTAAGTTTTTTTGAAAAACTTAAAGGAATCATGTGAATAAAGTTTTTGTACCTGTTTAACAACAGTCCTATGAGTTGTATTTCTTGGAATTGTGTCTTTGCCAGTTTTCCTGAACCTATGAGGTAACAATACACAGTTAGTATTAAATTGTATTTTATTAATTATAGAATCTATTTGTATAATGTTAAGATGGACAATGGGGTACTTATCTTTTTTTCCTGATGTGTTTCTTATCCAGAGTACTATGTTCCCTTACCTGCATAATTAATGTAATAAGTTTTAGATTACACATATAAAAATTAATATTGCACTGTAATTTTAAAACAGTAAATTATATAGTGCTATGTTCAAATGTTAGTTTTTTAAAAGATATGTCTTCATTCGTGGCGTTGTTACACCTACTTAGACCCTGGACTCCATTCAGAGGCATTATCATACTACGATAGGTCATGTCAGGTTTCCAGCCGATAAAATTTGACATATCTTTAAAAAAAAAATTCAAGTTGTGAAAGTATGAATTGTATTATGTGCATAAAGTCTATTTGTGTACTTATCTTTTTTCTGTTGATAGTACTCTGTTGCATGTTCTTGCTTGCCTCCTCCCTTTCCTGAGAAGCATTTTTCATGTGAAAGTGAAGTATGTTAAACTGAACTAACTTAAGTAAATAGAAAGCAATGAGATTACAACTTTGAACATACTAGAACAAAATAAAAATTATTACTATGTGCTGAACATAAATTATTTTATATAATACATTGTTTTATAAAAACAACCCATATATCAACAGATAACAAATTAGGCTTTCAGTGGTTACATAAAAAATCCTGCCATGTAGATCAAACAGCATGCATAATACTGTATTAGAAAACACTCCATATAAATCAACAAGCAATCATATTTGTTTAACGATTTATAACTTCTCAAAACTGTACTGCTCAGCCAATCATTGAAGAAAAAACACCAAACATTAGCAACCATACTCAAACAGGATAAAAAAGTTTACTATGTGCTGAACATAGATTGTTTGGTATAATACATTATTTTATAAAAACAACCCATATATCAACATATTACAGATTAGACTTTCAGTGGATGCATAAAAATTCCTGCATGCATAAACAATTCACAATGAATCAAACAGCATGCATAATACTATAAGATAACACACTACATATGAATTAAGA
>BMAC01000138.1:1564860-1605208 GCA_014905375.1 Phtheirospermum japonicum
TTTATTTTCTATATATATGTAGATAACCTATAGACTTAGGTTATTAATTTATTTTACTTTCTTTATATCGAAAATCAATTTTTACTTTATATTCGGGAATGTRAAAATTTAAGATTATAAAGTTTAGATTTAAGTAGGTGAGTAAATATCTACTAAATCACACATATATTTTTATATATGTAATTTATAGGATATTCATATGTTATTATTGAATGAATTGTCAATACGGTTTAGTCGTAAATTTGTAGTTTTAATTAGGTGATTAAATATTTATTAAATTGAATACATACTTATATATAATTATTATTTATTATTAAAATTATTTTTATCAATTATATTAATATTCAATGAATTATTAATATGATTTAGATGTAATTAAAATCTACATATGGTAAACTATAGATTTGGAAATTTTATTTTAAAATCTAAAAGGTAGATTAACTTTATTTGCTTTGTTCATTCTTTTCTCGAATGAATTGTATGTAATTGTGTTAGGTCAGGAGTTTTTTTTTTTTTAATAAAACAATTACATACAATTCAAAGAATATTTTTAAGAACGCTACAAGTACAGGTGTCAAAGAATATTTTTCCCTAATACTAAATCAACGTAATTATTTTTATTTATTTCATTGTTGTATTTGTCTTTTCTATATATATAATAACCTAAAGAGTTAGATTATTATCTTGTTTGGATTTTTCTTTTAGAACGAAAATTAATTTCTACAATATATTCGGTAATATATAAATTTAAGATTATAAGTTTAAGGTTCATTCATGTTTATTAATTTAAATCTTTTTTTCATTTATTTAGTTATTTATTATTTATTTGTTAAATTTCTACTATTCAATATTTATGTAAATATTTATGATTTGTTCTTTAATTGTATGATTGTCACAGACAGTGTGAATATGTCTGAGAATATATGCCCGTGCGTGACCTCAAGAGTGATATCAAAGGCGGGCGAAAAGGTGTTGTTTCCCCAAATGAGTTACGTTAGGATACCTTTCAAGTTTCAAAGAAGGCAATTTCCGATTATGATTTCATATGCGATGACGATAAATAAGAGTCAGGGCCAGTCGCTCTCGAACGTCGGCCTTTATTTGAAGAACCCCGTGTTCAATCATGGTCAGTTATATGTTGCCGTATCCCGTGTCACCCATCGAAAGGGATTGAAAATATTAGTTTGTGGTGATGACGATTCGGGATCGAATATAACCAATAATGTGGTGTATAAAGAAGTATTCACGAATGTATGATCTCAACGTTCATGTACGTAGTGTGGATTCGATCTATAATTTATCAAGTATTCACGAACATATGATCTCAACGTTCATGTACGTAGTGTGGATTCGATCTATAATTTATCAAGTNAGTGTGGATTCGATCTATAATTTATCAAGTATTCACGAACATATGATCTCAACGTTCATGTACGTAGTGTGGATTCGATCTATAATTTATCAAGTGTGGATTTTTTAGTTATTTATCTCAATCTCAATCTCAATCTCTCTATTTATTTATTTTTCCACATATTAAATAATAATAAAAATAATATTAATACAACTTGCATTTCTATATTTAACTTTCTGCCCTGTGCATCGCACGGGTGAAAAAAAAACTAGTTTAATTTAATATAACTCGAGTTCCGTCAAGGTTGATAATTTTGGGAATGGCGCAAGTCCACATTTTTTTAACACTCCACCTTAGACGAAACATAGATTACAAATTATTCGCATCTTTATAATCTTGTAGGTATCGCATCTCAATATTACGAATGATGCATTATCGTACGATTGTACATATCCACCATATTATACGTACATATCCACCCTATTATACTAATTCAATGTACACTGTAATCTTACGCACCCACATGCCACACTAATATTTTCCCCACTGTATGTGTCTGTAATTTATTAATTTTTTTATGTCATGTCCACGTGTCACGCAATCTTTATCTTTATATTTTTTATCTACATGATAACGGTGCTAATCAATTTAACTATATGCTAGGTATTATTACAAAATTTTAAAATATTATTATACACTATCATAGATCTCTATTTTATTTGTTGTTTTTATTGTATTTTATGAATTGTAATTTTCTTTGTTTGTAAAGATTATATATTAAGTTATATTTTTAGAAAATAATAAATATATTTATATTAAAAGTAACTCACAAAAAATATGTAATTATTTTAAATATTAAAATAACGTATTCAAATAGCCCACGTAATATAAAACGTTATTTACCCGTTGAGATCAAAACGCAACACATTGCTCGATATGCACTGGTTTTTACCCAAATAATCTATTTCGTTTTGTCTTATATCTTTATCTTTTTTAAAATATTCACAAAAATACTTTTTATTTATCCTTGTCATTATTCTCTTCGTTCTTAAATGTCCCCGAAAAAAGATTTGAGAACGTTGGTTTTTATTTCTAATTATAATTTTTGATTCATGATCGATTTATGTGTATGATTAAGTTGAGATGTCAAGTGGAGTTTTATAAACTACTAAAATGAGTTGTGGTGTTATTTGCCAAATGTTACTCTTCATCAGTATGTGTATTTTATTTTTTATTTCATGAATTATATATGAAATAAACATCCAAAAAAAAATTGTTGAATTTTTTTCCAGTCTTCATCTGTGCATGTGGTGTTTTATTTTGACAAGATTTTCTAAATTCTTAAAAAATGCACGATTGTTCTGTGTAATTTATAGTTTATTCCGTAAAAATCAAATAATTATTCTGATGAAATTGACCTTTATTTTTAGATTTCATAATGGTCTGTAATTCAATTTTTAAAATTTTTCATTCTACCTTTGTTCCAGTTTTATTTCCCACTAAATTCTAGTGCTTATTTTAAATCTTATCACATACTGATTTCTGGTTTCACATGTTAGCTACCTAATTTGAAGGTGGAGCATAGACTTATTTGATTTGTTGATATAATTTACAAGATGGAAATGCAGGATACATTTGAGAATTCTGGGATTATTTATGGGTTTCAAATTGTATTCTAATATGATATTACACATTTGGAGATACTCTATGTTTTCAATTTTGTTCTTTTTCTACTTATTTGAAATATGTGGAATTTTCTTTATTAGTTGCAAAATATAAATTTATTTTGAATTTTGTTATATATTTTATCAAATCTAACATACCCATATCTTTATTTTTAATTAAAATCTTTCAAATAATATAGTTTTAAAATAAAGTCTATATTCCTATCTATTTCTTTTTTTTTTTCACAATAAAATATTTATTTTTTTGTAATTTTTTTGGTATAGTATTAAAAAGATATTTTATTATACAACAGATAAATACTCAATTCTCTGTGTCATCAATTTTCAGTAATGATCAGTTTATGTTGCAGTGTCAATAGTATAAGTAGAAAATGATTGTAGAAACTCAGTTATGACAATATGTAAATAGAGTTAATAATGTACTTTATAAAGAAATTTTGTGTCGTGTAAATTAAATAATATATTTTTAATTATTATTATTTATTTTTCTTAAAATTTTGTAATTCACTCAATATTATGATATGTGTGTATACATATTTTATATATATCCGTGTGTTCACACGTGTATTACGCTAGTTGAACTTTGATTTCCTTATTCTTCTCGAGTTCGTGAGAGTATGTGATTATGATTGGGGGAGGATGTTTGGTTCTGTCACTTTTAACATATCCTTCCTTCATTTGAGTTATGCATGCATCATTATCTTCAAATAGTACAGTGGATCATTGTTGAATGGCAGTCCACTTATTTCATGAATGTGTTGTGTTATAAATCAAAGCCATACACATTCTCTGCTTATTTCGTGCAATAAGCTCAGCATGATTTGAAGATATTTCGACCGTTGCTTGATTTTGAGAATGCCAAGATATTGCAGTACCGCCGATCGTGAAAATATAACCAATTTGTGATTTGGCTTTATGTGGATCTGACAAATAACCCGCATTTGAGAAACCAATCATCTCGTGTTTTGAATTTTTAGGATAAAATAATCCAAAATTAGTCGTTCCTTGGAGGTAATGAAATATTTGTTGAACTCCCATCAAGTGTCTCTTTGTTGGAGATGAATTTTATCTCGCTAACATATTAGTAATAAACGCTACATCTGGTCTGGTGCAATTCATAAGATACATGAGAGCACGGATTGCGATTAAATATGGTATTTCAGGACCAAGTATTTCTTCGTTATTTTCAAAGGGACGCTATGGATCACTTTTAACATTCAGTGTTCTGACATTCATTGGAACACACATCGAATTCGACTTGTCCATGTTAAAACGTTTCAAGACCCTTTTTTGTATAATTTGACTGATGTACAAATGTGTCACTTTGTAAGTGTTCTATTTGTAAACCAAGACAATATTTGGTCTTTCCGAGATCTTTCGTCTCAAACCCTCCCTTTAGATATTCAACAACTTCTTGAATTTCATTAGGAGTTCCAATGATATTTATATCATCGACATAGACAACGATAATCACAAGCCCAGCTGTAGTTTTCTTGATAAAGACACACGAACATAATTGATCATTCACATATCCTTTTTTAACAAAAACTCACTTAGGCAATTATACCACATACGTCAAGACTGTTTCGGTCCATATAATGACCTTTGTAGTTTAATCGCACAAAACTCTCGGGGCCTTGATTTCAGTGCTTCAGGAAATTTGAATCCTTCATAGATTCTCATATAAATATCATTATTCAATGATCCGTATGTATAAGTTGTTACAACATCTATGAGACGCATCTCAAGATTTTTCGATATTTATAGACTTATCAGATATCTGAATGTTATACCATTCATCACCAGGTGAGTATATTTGTTCATAATCAATTCCCGGTCTTTGGGAAAAGCCTTGTGTAACAAGGCGTGCTTTGTATCTTACAATCTTTTTTTTTTTCATTTCGCTTTCGAACAAAAATCCACTTGTATCCAATTGGTTTCGCATCTTCAGGTGTGATAATGATAGGCCCAAATACCTTTCGTTTATTCATCGAATTTAATTCAGTATGTATGACATCTTTCCATTTTGACCAATCGTGTCTCCTTTGACATTCATATATTGATTTTGGTTCTCGATCCTCTGTTCCATTTTTAATTTCTTGTGATACATAATAACAGTATATCATCAACTACTTTTATTTTATTCTGATCCCATAACTTTATGTTGTTAATGTAACTAATGAAAATCTCATGATTTTCTTTGCCTTCAGAGCATTGTTTGTTATTGAGAGCTTCTTGATTAACATGCTCTTGTGTTGTTTCCGAAACACATTCTTTTGTTTTAAGTTCATGATATTTAACAATTTATTTCATTTTTTGAGTATTTTTGTCTTTGGAACCAATTGGTCGACCACGCTTCAAGCGTGTTGGGATTCATTTGGTATTTATTTACTTGGTTGCCATTTTGAAATTTTAATTCGAGAAGGAGTATTTATAGCAGGTACATACGACTTTGTCACCCTTTGAGCATCTGTAAATGCATCCGCTAATTGATTCGCTATATCTTGTGAGTGCACGATCCTCTGAACCTCTAGTTCACAAAGTTTTGTAGGAGGATCAAGGTGTAGCTTGATGATACATACCATTGGATATTTTTCCCCCATTTGTTTCCCTTCTCCACCTACTGTTGAAAATTCTTCTTCACTAAAATGACAATCAGCAAAATGTGTCGTAAAACTATCGTCAGTTCTTGCTTCATGATATTTGATTATTGATGGAGATTCATATGCGACGTATATTCCCAATATTCTTTGTGGTCCCATTTTTGTGCATTGTGGCGGAGGAATTGGTATATAAATCGCACAAACAAAAAACCTAAGATGAGAAAGTTTTGGCTCTTTGCTGGATGTTAGTTGAAATGGAGAGTATTTATGATATGCACTTGGTTTAACAAGAATTAGTGATGCGGCGTGTAAAATGGCATGATCCCATATAGAAATAAGGAGTTTTGTTTTCATCATTAATGGTCTAGAGATAAGATATAAACGTTTAATCAATGATTCAGTCAAATCATTTTGTGTATGAACATGAGCTACCGTGTGCTCCACGTCATTACCAACTGCCATACAATAAATATTAAATGCTTGAGATATAAACTTCCCAGCATTATCAAATCTAACTTTCTTGATTGTATAATCTAGGAATTATACTATTAATCTGATCAACTGGATAATAAATTTTGCAAATTCCATATTACAAGTTGATAATAGACATACATGTGACCATCCGTTGGATGCATCGATTAATACCATAAAGTACCGAAATGGTCCTAGGTGGGTGAATAGGTCTGCATATATTATCATGAATTCTTTCTAAAAATGATGGTGATTCATGTTCAACTTTAGTTGGTGATGGTCTAATTATCAACTTACCTTGATAACAAGCAATACTAGATAGTTTTTGAGGTCGAAAAATCTTCTGTTTTTTCAATGGATGACCATTTGAGTTTTCAATGATTTTTCGCATCATTATTGAGCCAGGACGTTATAATCGTTCGTGCCAAATTTAAACGGTAACTGTAGAATATGATTCAAACATCCTTATATTGGTGTGATATAATCCAGGTGAGAAAGCTGGTAGCATTTCTAGTATACACTTACTTCCGAAAGTCCTTAAGGTAATACAAAAGTATTTATTGTTTCCTTCATTCATAGTTTTAACATGATATCCATTCATACAAATATCTTTGAGACGTAACGTGTTTAATTTGGATTTTGGAGAAAATAATGCATCGCAAATTGTGAATTTTGTGCCCCCAAGCATTTGGAAATTTGCTTTCCCAAATCCCTCAATTATTTACGCACTACCAGATATTGTGTTAACCTTTGCTTCATCACTTCTCAAGTGAGTAAAATATTTCTCATCTTTGATTATGGTATGCGTTGTGGCACTATCTACATGACACTAATCACCGTCTTGAATTTTGGAATAAAATATATTATGATCTATATAAATTAGTAGAGACAAATAATGTAAATAACATGCTTTATTCCAACAAATCATAAGTGGGAAAATAAAATTACTCTTACAAAGGAAAGCTTAGACACTAATAAGAGAAACATAATACTCGTACATATGAAAAATCACACAAACACTCAAAAGGGAAAAACACTCAGACATAAGATAGTGACACACAACATTTATGTAGTTGGATAATCATTCTTGGATGATCATCTCCCCAAACATTTTATTTTCATCTTCTTGATTAACCACCACGTCATCAACATCCATGTGAACCATATCATCATAGCCATAAGAGAGATCGTCAGAATCACTTGAGATAAAGTTTGTTTCAACATTCTTTCCCTTTTCTTCCAGCGATGCTTGATAAATATCAGCAAGGTGTTTTGGTGTACGACATGTGCAAGGCCAGTAACCTTGCTTGCCACACCGAAAACAACCATCTTTTTTTGGGGGGTTTCTTCATATTGATATGATCTTTTCCTCGTTTTCTTCCCAGTTTGCCTTATTATAATTGTGATACGGCTAGAAATATCTTCCCTTTGCTTGTCTTCGACCATAATTATGACCAAGATTGTAGCTTGGACCATGACCACGACCATGGCTAGAACCATGTCTAAGATTGTTATTATCCAATGCTGCGTTCGCTTCAGGGAATGGAGCAGTGCCAGCAGGATGAGATTCATGATTTTTCATCAGTAACTCGTTATTTTTTTAGCAAGGAGAAGATATGAAATAAGTTCTGAATATTTTTGAAATCCTTTCTCACAATATTGTTATTGTAAAATCACGTTCAACAATTGGAATGTGGAAAATATTTTTCAAGCATATCAATATCAGCGATTTCATTTCCACATAATTTCAATTTGAACCGATTCGAAACATAGCCGAATTATATTCGCTGACGGATTTAAAATCCTAAAAGTGGAGTGTGTTCCAATCATTACGAGCCATTGGGAGGATCATAATTTTTTGATGATCGTATCGATCTTTCAGTGATTTCCAAAGATCTATAGGATATTTTATTGTGAGGTATTCAATTTTCAATCCTTCATTGATATAGTGACGGATAAAATTATGGCTCTTGACTTATCTTGGATTGATGCTTCATTCAATTCTTTAATTATCTCTCCAAGATTTTTGGCATTCATATGAATCTCATCATCAAGGTCCCATTATAAGAAGTTATTGTCAGTGATGTCGAGTGCTTCAAATTCAAGCTTTATGACATTCGACATGTTGAGAAACTATAAAATTTGATACACGTGTTATTAATATTTCATGATAAAAACATAACAGTTCCTTATCAAAATCAAATGGGTAAACATCCACAACTACATGTTGAGACTATCAAAAATACTAATGTAGAATACAAAAAGAAAAGATCAATAACATAGAATATAAACTCACCGGTATTGTAATTTATAATAAAAGTTAATATGGTAAATAGAATAACCACTATGATGGTAAGTATCAATATCAGACTAAATATTTTTTTAAGAAATAAAAGAATTGAGAATTATGAGGAGATGAGAAAATATGAGTGAGTTTTTCTTTTTCTTTTTCTTTTTTTAGTAAAATGAGACTATTTATAGAATAAAAAGTTGCTATTACTAGCCATTAAATAGCAGTTGGGGGGAGAAAAGACGGAAAAAAAATGTTCGAGTGATTTAATAGGTAGAGAAATTTAAAGATAAGAAGATATTTCTTATAAGATAATTGATTACAAATAAAGCACATATTTGATGTTAAAATATGTGTGCATATAATATTACTATAAGTGTACATTTTGTATTCGACAAACCTTTTCATGCTGGCGTGTGAAGAAATTATTCATACAACGAAGAAATAACAGGAGGCTGAGCAATCCATAATTATATACAATTTATAGCTCGGGGTTATCCACTCAAGCATTAATAGTGTGTGTGTGTGTATGCATATATATATTTTTAAAAGTTATTCTCAATGCATAAAGTCTACGGTAATAATTTTGTGTATGTGGGTATTTATTTTTTTAACATTCATCTTATGTGGATAAATATTATAATAATTAATTAACATGTTATCTACTTTCAAAAGATTAGCGTTGGGTTGGATATGCTATAAGGATTACATGTATTATTACTGCATTCATGTAAGAACGCACGTGATATTCCACATGTTTGAATGGGCTATCCAACCACATCTATAGTATGACATATATATATATATATATATATATATATATATATACATACATATATATAGGGGTGGGTTCCAATGAGAACCCTCCCTTATTTGCGAACCTGCGAACTAGTGCTTTTATTATACAATCACAGTGATTTATTAATATATTAGTTATATACACCACCAGTGCTTTTGTTATATAATTCTAATACTTTTAATCAAATAAGGAAAAATACAAAAATCCGATTCATTTAGTTTTGTTGACACCTAGCTTATGTGTCAACACCACAATTATTCAAATTACATGTGTTAAATGGTGGTGTATTGTCAATCTGATGTGGCATCCTTATATCATTTCTCTATTAAAAAATTCTTTTTTTTGTGTGTGTGTATAAAATAACACTTTTTTAGCATTATGTTATTTTCTTTTTTCATTTAGGTTTAGTCTTTCCTCTCTCCAGCAACTCTCCTCCAAAACTATTTTTTTCCTTCTTCTTCTTCAGCTTTCAACTTCTGATTTCAACTTCAAAAATCAAAAATATTACCACCAACCTATTTTTAAGTAATTATATTTATTATTAATCATTCAATGGTGAGTGTTTCTTAAATTTCTTAAGTTTTTCGTAGTAATTTTTTTCTGATACAAAATATGTTTTTTTACTCTTTTGTTGAGATGCATATATTAAGATCGATTCAGATCTTAATAAATACATCTTCGATCTAAACCAGTATTAAATCGATGTTGGTTGATATTTTTGGTTTTAAACAATTTTTTGATCTAAACTTCACTAAAATATCTTCGATTCTTTTCCAGATCTGAATTAAAATATGTAATTTGTTTTCCAGAAATTATTGTTGTATTCATTAATAATGGTTCTTTTATGTTGATTTGTTATTTTTGTTATTTATTTTTTTCCATTCTTTTAGTTGTAAGATCTGAAAACTCCATCGATTTTTGTATTTATTCTGATTTTTGATCAAACTTCCTCTGTTTTAAGATCTGAAGATTATTTCAAAATTTTTGATTCCATCATAATTTTATTTTCTAAATTGCGTAATTATAGGATATGGTTAATTGAGCTGTATATTAATGGTGTATTAAGTTGTATATTAATAGTGAAAAAAACTCTCTTTACGCAAGACATGTTATAATTCCCTAGAGTTGAGTAATTATAGGGAATTTCTTGTGTAATATAATTTGATTCTTATCATATTCTATTTTTTCCATCGTGGCTTTTTACATAATTTATTTTCCAAATATAATTAAGTTGTATATTAATGGTGTATTTCATTTGGTAAAAATAATATTGTAATTATTACTTTTCCAAATTGAATTTCTCAATCTATAATATATGACCTCATAATTTAACTGCCACAATTATTCAAGTTCTTGATTTGGTCTAAATATGAACTATAATACATAAGCATTAGATATCTCTATACGAACATATATATTACCATTTAAGAATAAACTCAAATAAGCAAATATATTTCTACTCTAACATTGCCAACATTCAAGGCAAGAATTTTGAGATTCGCAACTGTCTCCATTAATTCATAATGTATGTTGTTTTAGGAGAATGAATAAGTTTTTCATAATATTTGTTTTATATTTTACCCCAAAGGTCTCATCACTGAGAGACAACGTATGAAAGAGACGACTTTTAATAAATATTTAGATAATTGTATATAATTTATGTAAAAAAAACATAAAACTACATCGACTGTGGAATGTAGGTAGTACTAAATTTAGCTACAAAAAAGAAAAAAAATTAGCTACAAAAAAAATTACTCTCTATTTAGAATTAAATGACATTCTAATTTGTTAATTTATTTTAATTAAATGTCGTTCTCGATATATTTCAATTGAGAATTACTCAAGGTAGATTAGTTAAAATATTTAATTTTTAATCCTAATGTACGAATTTGAAATATCATTTAATTATAAATATTTTTTAATTAACTAACTGATACTAGCTATCATTTACAACATGTCAATATTTAATTAATTTTTAACTGATTTGATTTGCAAGAGATGGAAGTTTGTGAAAACTTAATCAATGAAATCGGATTAAACTTAATTGATTAGATATAGTAACTAGCTCATTGATTACATATTTACAGAAGTTAATTAAGTTATCTGGATTGAATATTTATTTGTGACTACTTGAGAATATAAAAGAAACGAATATGATAGGTATGACCATTAATATCCAAGGAATATAAGGGAAACTGAGTCATGATGAAAGTGAGAACTCTGACTCGCTATTCTTTTCGTCATTTCTATTTGACAGCATTTTACATAGCTACTCACATTGGTTTGTTCAAATTCTGTTGAGATGGATTCTCCATTTCGAATGTTGAGACACATGAAAGAATACACACACACACAAAAATATTCTTCTTTCTTTTTATTTGTTTTGGTTTTAATTTAAATTTAAGAAATTAATTCTATTTTGAACGTATTTCACATTTCAAGTTTACTGAGCCATCAAGTCATGCACAGTCACACCTTTAAGGACAATGAGACAACTTATTTTCCCAAAAAAAATGTATAGCCGTATTCAAGTCATGCACAGTCACACCTTCCGAAAAATCTTTAGTCCCAAAGAGTTTAATAAATTTAGAAGGTGCAAAGGAATGCACCTCTTTACATGCAAACACCTCTTATCAAAATGACCACAGTGTCGAAAGACGGTAACTAGATCCCAAGCATCAATAGAGTAAAAGAGGAGAAAAAACAATACTCATCTGAATTACATGAACTGAAGTACATGCTGTCATTATCACCACCTTCATCATTAACATGAACATCATAATCATTCTTTGAATCTTCAAAATTAGCCCGAATTGGATTAAAATCTTCAACATCAAATTTCTCAGTCTCTGTACAGCCTTCAAAGATGGATTAACAGATGTTGGAAAAAAAAATATGACCAGAGAAGGTCCATGAGCCTGAGAAATACTCAGAACAGGAATTGTTGGTGTCAGTCTGCCAACATTGTCACCAACATCCTCCTCATAACCAAAGTAGGCTTCACATCTCATATGTTCTTCAATAGATCAGCTCAGAGGACTGGAGACCACAAGTGAGGGAGCAGCAACCTAGTTTAAACAAAAGTGAGTCCAACAATACATCATCATTTAGAACTCACTGCTAGCATTGTCAAACGGGCCAGCCCGCCGCGGGCTGGCCCAAAACGGGGCGGGCACGGGCCAGCCCATTTTTTCGCGGGCTGGGAAAACCTATGTCCGCAGCTCGCCTGCGGCCTGGTCCGTTTTTTTGTGTTTTTTTATAAAATCTTATTTTTATGTTAAAAATATAAAAAAAATAAAATTTAAATTTAAAAAAAGTTATTATAATATTTAAAGTATTCTAACGGGCTCATAGAAAATAAAAGAGTACAAATATGCCTTCAAATTTAACCAATATAAATTATAATTATAATAAAATATAAAAAATTAAAAAAAAAAAAAGGGCCAGCCCACTTCGGCCCGCGGTCTTAACGGAGCGGGCCAAAAAAGCCCGCGATTAAACGGGCTGCAAGATGGGCAGTCCAAGCCCGCTTGTTTATGCGGGCTGACGGGCCAGCCCACGGGCTTTGGCCCGTTTTGACAGTACTACTCACTGCCTCATTCACTTGTTTGAGCAAGTAATTCCCCATGCTTCCAAAATGAGCTAAAAACTCTAAATATGGAGGATTTAGCAGCATCCAATTCATTCCTCCTTTCACCCAAAGACATGACTACATATGATTTTTCAGAAACAAGTATCGAAATCACACTAAGAGAACCAATGAGAGGTCTTCTTACATCTTCCAAAAAGAACTTAAAACCTGAAACACCTTTAACCATACTTAAACACACAAGGATTTGATTAGCCTATTAGTGAAAGAAAAAAAATTAAAAAAATAAATAAAAACATAAGAGAGAGAAAAAATTGTGCACAAAAAGCACACTCCCCCTCAAATCTATCCACTAACACACTAACAAAATATTAGGACTAAAAAAAAACTAAGATAGTAAACTAAGGTAAGAAAATATACAAGGTAGGAATAAAAATATTATCCCTGATGAGAGTTAATCAAACTTTTTAACACTTGCTTTTTATTAAAATAAAAAGCTCGTCCGCAAGAGAACGGAGCGGTTGTAAGTGACAAGTTGACTCGAGTCGAATCTATCGAGGAAGACTAATCGGAAGTAGTTTTTGTGTTTGATTTCACAAACAGAGAATAAGGAAAAAGCTAATCTAAACATGCGATCAATTTTCGGTTTGAAAAGTTGTGATGTTGAAGACGATGATTTAAACGACGAGCAATGAAATCAAAAATCTTAAAAAGATCCATAAAACAGGGGTCTAGGGCTCAGGTAGTCGATCAACTGGTAGCCATCCCGATCGACTGCCTCGCAGGGAATTTTGGGATTTTTGGCCTATTTTGACAATTTTGTCCCTACAGCCCCTATATAAACCCCCCAACCCTTTATCCACCAACCTTATCCTTCCTTGGTGGTTTTGGACTTGTTCCATCTCCTCCAAGCCATTTTACCATTCCTTTGCATAATAAACCCTAGTTCATAGTCCTTAGAGCAATTTTAGCTTACTTAGTTTTAGTAGTTGTTCTTAGCAAGTGTTGGAGAATGTGACACCTCCTTCATTTGTGGTTCTTGTTTTGTTGAAGTTGTTTTTGTATTTTGAAGATTGTAAGCTAGACTTTGAAGCACTTGTTTGGAGTAATGTTGGTAGTAATCTTTCTATTCTCTATTGTGTTGCTTTTGATTAATTGTTATTGTTGTGTGTTGGCTATTAGATTTTAGCTTATGATGTTATTCTTAGCATTTCAAATTCCCATTTCAATCTTTTAGCTTGGTATTCTTATTTTGGTAAAAAATCCATTGTAGCATAGTCTTGAAACTTTTTACCCCTTTTGTCTAAACAAACCCTTGGTGTTTGAAAGACATAAGGGCTTTCTTCTTTAATCAATTTGGCATTTTCCCATTTAATGCTCTTTGACTTCTCTTAAGTTTTAAGCTTTGACTTTCCCTCCATTTCATCTTTCAAAATTTGCAAGCCTTTCTTAGTTTAGTAGTTTTAATTTATTTAATGTTGTTAATTAGGTTTAATTGCTTTCATTAAAATTAGAACTTTCAAGCAAGCCTTTAATTCTCTTTAACCTTTGAATTAGTTAGTGTTTTCAAGTTTTCATCTCAATTCAAGTTTTAGCATAAAACTCAAACCAAACAAATGACTTAATGCTTTCCTAGTGTAGATTAGTTTAATCACTATTAACAAGAGATTAAGTAAATCACCTACCGCCGATAATATCTATCCTCGAGAGATACGACTCGGCAAAACTTACCGCTCTACAATCGACTTCGAACTATTGCAGAGACGATTTCTTAGAGTGCTAAGAAATCTTCGATCAATCGTCACCACGATCAATTGGCATTTTATCGAACACTTAATCTACGAGTTTGGGCTGTCAATCCCAACTTGTAGATTAAATACCCGACAATCCCAATTGATGGTTCTAAATATTTCTAGGCACTAGACCCGTGAATTTCAACCAATACTCATCAAGCAATCCAAAAATACAAATTCAACGCAAACACAACTACGAATCAAGGACATAATAAATCCAACAAGAAAATTCATAATCAAAGCAAATAAGAAATTCGAATAATAAAAGCGAGAAATTGAAAACTTACTAATTAATGGAGAAAAATAACATTGTTCAAATGAGAATTTAAACTAACGGGATTGAAGCTTACGTCCAAAAACTGATCAGTGATTAATCAATCTAAGATCTACTAAAAACTGAGAAACTAGAATTTGAATCGGGAAAGGGAAGATAAAATGAAAGAAATAAAGAACACTCTTGGGTTGTGTTAGGTTATACGAATTTTTGATCAATTGATGTAACTTTTGTATAATTTCTGTGTAATTGAACTGGAAAATACTGAGAAGAAATGAGGGAGAAATGGGAGAAAAAGAGAGAAAATGGTAGGTAGAAGATATTGTAATACTTTTGCTTGCCAAACAGCAAGGTGTTTCACCCTATATATAAGCATAGGGGGGACCATTAACATATTGTAAACCTAGCTCAACATATAAAATAACTAAATAAGATAAACCCTATTAATTAAATAGCAGCAGTCCATAACTCTTTTTAAATCATCACAGCAGCCCAGTACATCTTCACAACTGATCCGGCCCAAATCTCTCCCTTTGCCCGTTCTGCATTATGTTGACTTGACCCGAATCCTTTCCAACATCAACCCGTCCGCTGCCATCCTTAGCTTTACAATCGCGATCCCCATTTTCTTCCAAAATCCAACCTTTCTTCCTTTCCTCACCGGCGATCTCAGTCGTACCGACCCAATTAGGTTTAGAAACCATAACAATACCCTCTGATTTTCAGATCCTTGACCGCAAGGATCGAAAGTTGGGAACTTTTTGCCAATCCATTTCGTATCCTCCCACGAAACAAAACCTAATTTAGGGTTTCCCCACTCCACCAGAAGCTTTCAATTCCTTCTCCCCTCCTGTTCGTGATGCGTTTGTCCAGCACTCTGTAGGGGGGTAATTCAAGAAATCCCATCAGCATCAGGCTCTGGTAACTCTTAAAGAGGTAAATTGTCCGCCTTTAATTTTCGTTTCAATAGTAATACATGAAATACTGGATGTATCCTTGAATCCTCTGGTAATTGAAGCTTGTATGCAACTGATCCAACTTTCTGAATTACAGGGTAGGGTCCATAGTATCTGGAGGCCAACTTCAAATTCTTGCGGAGATGCAGTGAGTTCTGTTTGTACATTTGTAGCTTAAGGTAAACCTGATCCCCTACCTCAAAACTTCTCTCTGTCCTGGTCTTGTCTGCATTAACTTTCATCCGATTTTGTGCATGCATCAAAATTTTCCTTAATCATCCCTAGCATGACCCGCCTCTGTAATAGAAGATCTTTAGCTTCCCCACTATGTGCATCCATATATGGTCCTGTAGATAGGAGAGGTGGTGTGTAGCCATACAAGGCTTGAAAAGGGGTCAACTTTAGTCATGTGTGGTAATTTGTGTTGTACCGGTGTTCAGCAAGTGAGAGCCATTTAGTCCATTGTCTGGGAGCTGCACTAGTCATACACCTTAGGTAATTTTACAAGCGTTGATTCAACCTTTCTATTTGCCCATCTGTTTGTGGATGGTAAGCAGGAGATAAATTGAGTTTTACTCCCAGTAGTTTGAACAAATCCTTCCAAAATGTGCTTGTGAAGACCTTATCCCTATCTGAAATGATACTCACAGGCAGTCCATGTAATTTGTAGATATTGTCTAGAAATACCTGGGCTATAGATTGGGCTGTGTAAGGATGGGATAGTGCTAGGAAGTGCCCATATTTGGTGAATTTGTCAATGATCACCAAAATCACCTCTTTACCCCTGACTTGGGTAACCCTTCTATAAAGTCCATGGAAATGTGTGTCCAAGCCTGATCAGGGATGGTTAATGGTTGTAGCAACCCTGGGTGCCCATAATGATCTGGCTTATTCCTCATACATACATCACAAGTCTGCACCAACTTAATCACATCACCCTTCATCTTAGGCCAGAAGAAAACACCCTTCAGTCTTTGATAGGTCCCATTAATTCCTGAATGTCCCCCATAAGCTGACTTATGCATGACTGCTAGTATTTACTTCTTCACTGTATCACTCTGCCTCACCATTAGCCTACCCCTATACTTGATGATCCCACCATTGATTGTATAATCAGGGAAGAGGGTAGGGTCTAAACTTTTTGCTGTCAGAATTTTAGTGCAGAAGGTGTCCTTGGTATAGGTAGCCTTTACCTCTTGTATCCACCCGGGGACCACATTGCTAATAGCCTCACACTCCTCCACCTTTTCATCCCTCCTTGATAATGCATCTGCTGGTCTATTCTCCATCCCCTTCATGTACTGTATCTCATAATCAAGACCAAGAAGTTTAGTGATCCATCTTTGTTCCATAGGTGACATAACCCTCTGATCAAGAAAATTTTTGAGAGCTTGCTGATCAGTCCTGATGATGAACTTGTGACCCTGTAGGTAATACCTCCATTTCTGAATAGCCATAAGAACAGCCAAAAATTCTCTTTCATACACTGACAGGCTCTGACTCCTAGGGCATAATGTCTTGCTCATGTAAGCAATGGGCCTGCCTTGCTGCATCAACACAGCACCTACCCCATACCCACTAGCATCAGTCTTAAGGGTAAATGGTTGTGTATAATCAGGTAGGGTTAGGACAGGAGTGGTGCTCATGGCCCCCTTTAGTTGTTGAAAAGCATCCTCAGCTACATTGTCCCATCTAAACTAATTCTTCCTGAGTAGGTTGGTAAGGGGCCTGTATAAGACTCCATATCCTTTGACAAACCTCATGCATTAGCCTGTGAGCCCCAAGAAACCCCTTAGTTGTTTAACAGTTTTAGGACTAGGCTAATTGACCCTGCACTCAACCTTCTGTGAGTCTGTTGACACCCTTTCAGCAGATATTATATGCCCCAAATACTCAATCTGTGTCTGCCAAACTGGCACTTGCTCCTCTTGGCAAAGAGGGTGTTCTCTCTTAGTAGTGTTAGTACCTTTTCCAGATGTGTAAGGTGTGTCTCCCACTCTTTGCTGTAGATCAGTATGTAATAAAAAAAACCAGGGCATATTTCCTCAAACACCCTTTCAAAACCTGATTCATTAGGGATTGGAATGTAGCACGGGCATTACACAATCCAAATGGCATGACTAGAAATTCAAAATGTCCATGGTGAGTGCTAAAAGCTGTGAGGTACCTATGTTCTGGTTTCATCAAAATCTGGAAGTATCCTGACCTTAGGTCAATCTTAGAAAAGTACTTGGCTCCTGATAGCTCATCCAGTAGTTCCTCAATAATGGGGATAGGGTAATCATGCTTCACTGTCAACTCATTTAAGTACCTGTAATCCACACACATCCTCCATGTGGCATCTTTTTTCTTCACTAATAACACAGGTGAAGCAAATGGACTCTTGCTATTCTGTATGATTCCTTGGTCTAGTCGCTCCTGTACAATTCTCTCAATTTCATCTTTATGGTTGTGGGAAGTCCTGTAAGGGTATTGGTGTTTAGGCACACTTCCAGGTTTAAGGACTATTTGATGTTCGACCCCCCTGCTAGGAGGTAACCCCTTTGGCTCTCCAAAAACATCTGCATACTTCTCCAATAGGTTACACAACCCCTTATCCTCCTTAAGATCATGTTGAATGGGGTGCAATAAATAAACTTCTTCCACTTGTTCTTCAAACTCATCATGTAGCAATTGGAAAGGGATTGATATGTGATAAGCTGGCACTGGCCTGTGCTAGTGAGGGCTTTTAACCTGGTCCTTTTTCCTCCCAGATTCACAGTAACTGACATGTCATCATAGTCCAGTTCAATTGGGGTGTTTTCTTTCAACCAGTCACCCCCCAAGATAAGGCCACACCCTTCATGTTCTAGGAGTCTTAGAGGGTACTTGAATGTGTAGTTATGCATCTTCCAAGTAAATCCCACTGTCTGTTTAGAGCTCAGCATCTTCTGTCCATTAGCCACCCTAACCAATATAGGTTTGGTGGGTCCCAGCTTACATCCTAGTTCCTTAGCAGTTGTCTCCTTGATAAAGCTCAAAGTACTTCCTGAATCCAGTAGTACCTGCAATTGTTTGTCCCCACAATACCCCATAAACCTCATAGTTGTAGGGCTGTGTCCCCCTGCAATGGAGTTGAGTGACATTTAGATTTCCTCAACTGGGCACACTTCTTCTTCAGGCTCATCATGGTTATGCATTGCATTCAAATAAACCATCTCTTCCTCCTCAGTCATCATCATGTAATTTATTCTATTCTTGCACCTGTGCCATATCACAAATTTCTCATCACAATTATAGCACAACCCTTTTTCTCTTCTTGCAGCCATCTCTGCTGAGGTGAGAAGTTTAGGAGGTGGTTTCCCTTGAGTGGAAGGGGATTGTCTGTAAGTATTAGGGGTTGTAGATGTGATGTTCTTCTGATTTAGGTAGTGGGTTGGAATGAAGTTCCTGTTAGAGCCTTTAACTCTCTTGGTGATTGCTTCTAGGGTCAGTAGTTACTTCTTTCCCAATTCAATGGTTTGTTGGAGGGTGTTAGGTTCAAACATGTTCATAAAAGCTTGCAGATCCTCACTCAATCCACTAATAAAATAGGCTATGAAATAGTCTTCAGTGTATCCTTTCTTGTTCAACATAAGCATGCAGGCTCTCAACTCCTCAAATCTCTCTACATACTCAGCATATGAACCACCCTGTTTCAATTTGTTGAACTCCCCAATAATTCTAGCCTATTTCAGCTCATCAAACTTAGCAGAAATGACTCCAATAAATTTTTGCCAGGTAAGATCAGCTTCCCCTGAATTGAAATTTTGAAACCACTGAGCAGCTCTTCCCTTAAAATGCATAACATCCAGTGTGACTTTTTGTGCCTCTGGGATATTGGGAATTAATTTAAAATACCCATTACATCTAAGAATCCAAGCCCTAGGGTTTGAGCCATCAAATTTGGGAAAATCAATTTTAGGTAAGGGGCTGATGATTTGGGGATTTTGCTGTTCTGTTAACACTCTATTTCTTGTTGTTGACTGTGATCATTCATGAGTATGGTCTGGAAAAGGGGATCCCAAAATAGAATCCTCTTCAACTGTTGCATTGCCCTTGCTCACGTTGAGTAGCTACAACTGCATAGCGGCTAAAGTTGTAGTGAGGTGATCCAGTTTTTCAATAAAGCCAGTCCTCAACTCTTGCATCTCATTCTTCATACCCTTGAACTGCTCCTGTGTCTCTTGATCCTTTGCTGCACGTTTCAGATTTTCTTTTTGAAGATTAATTTCTAATTTCTTTTGCATTTCTTGCAGGTCTTTCAATATAGTACCATCAGCCATGGCCAAGGATGTATGGGCTCTAGATACCAAATGTTAGGTTATAGGAATTTTTGATCAGTTGATGTAATTTTTGTATAATTTCTGTGTAATTGAACTGGAAAATACCGAGAAGAAATGAGGGAGAAATGGGAGAAAAAGAGAGAAAATGGTAGGTAGAAGATATTGTAATACTTTTGCTTGCCAAACTGCAAAGTGTTTCACCCTATATATAAGCATAGGGGGGGGGGACCATTAACATATTGCAAACCTAGCTCAACATATAAAATAACTAAATAAGATAAACCCTATTAATTAAATAGCAGCAGCCCATAACTCTTTTTAAATCATCACAGCGGCCCATTACATCTTCACAACTGATCCGGCCCAACTCTCTCCCTTTGCCCGTTCTGCATTATGTTGACTTGAACCAAATCCTTTCCAACATTAACCCGTCCGCTGCCATCCTTAGCTTTACAATCGCGATCCCCCTTTTCTTCCAAAATCCAACCTTTCCTCCTTTCCTCACCAGCGATCTCAGTCGTACTGACCCAATAAGGTTTAGAATCCATAACAGGTTGTCAACCCTAAGAGGTTCGAAAAGTGGTTCTCGTCCCAGTCGGTCGCGGTCTGTTGTTTTCTTCCAGCTGAAGAGAAATGTCATATTTATAGCGTCGGACAAGGAGGGCGTCGTGGTAAAATCAGGTAAAAATGACGACCATCGATCGATCATCAGTGTGCATCAATCGACAGTGTCTCTAGCATCGACCTTTGTCGACAGTGGCGTGTGGCTATCAGCGTGTCGATTGATGAGGGGTGTCGACTCTACAGGTGGGTGCCCGTCGATGTCGCGTCAAAGGGTGGCATCGATCGACGGAGGTTAGAAAACCTCGGTACATCAATCGACATTAGATTTCAATGCCGACAGCATGGTGGCGTCAATGCCGCGTCGACGTTGGTCATCGATCGATGGCGGCTCTGGTCCCTCTCGTACGGCTTTCTTCATTCTGAAGCTGAAACATACAATTAAGTGAATTTAGAACGACAACTTACGAACGAGAGAGAAAATGTGTGAAACGGGAAATAAATGAAACGACCTAGAAAATTACTAAGAAGAAGAAAAATGAGAAAAATAACGACCTAAAACCCACTATAGTACGCAAAACAAAATGCGAAAATAAACAAAACACACACACAAATATGTATAAATCAACTCCCCCACACTTGGCTTTTTGCTTGTCCTCAAGCAAAATCGAATCTAGACGTAGACAAGAAAAAGCTAACCACCCGATGAACTAACCACTAATGCATTCAAGTGATTAAAGAAGTTGATGCATTAAACGACTGGAGACTCAACAAAAATGACGACATGATACATTGAGATAAGAAATTTAGACTATCTCCCGAACACCTAAAAGTAATGTGTTGCCCTCCATGTACGTCCCCCATCCATGTCTCGGCCAAAGTCTATTCAAGTTCAAACCGCTAGGTTGGCACCCGATTAACCCAGTCATCTATACACCTCTTTAACAATAAAATCTAAAAAATGAAAATAAACATGCGTACAAAGGTTGCACGACTTATTACAAGAACTTCACTTGTACAAGGATTTCTCTTCTTGTACTTTTTTTTTTCATTTTCTTTTTTCTTTTTCTTTTGGATAAGTACTCATAAAGGGGAGGTACTAAACGAGCACAATATTCACAAAACGAAAATAAGAGTTCATTGACTCCAATCACTTGTTGCTAAATGCAACTTATTACATTTTTTTATACGCACATAGAGTTTTAACGTCTCTAAGAACAAAAAAGAAAAATTACACAAATTCCTATAGAGGGTATTTGAAAATGGAGCTAGTAGAGAGTATTCGACCTTTTGGAATGAAACATGAATAGAACAAAGAACAAAACACTTCATAGGTTTTCCACACTTCATTCCCCACAATTACACTATTGTTCGAACGAAAGTCTAAATGACCTAACCAAAGCATCTAATTACGTCACTTCGTAAAGCTTCCAATCAATATAAATACACACGACTCAAGTCAAATACACAAGCAAGCATGCGAAAAAGTTACTAAACAAGGACAAACCCCTCCACACCTAAACCATACAATGTCCACATTTAAAAATAAGTAAAACTAAATGAGGTAGGGTAAAAGGAAAGAGTGAGAGAGAGAGACGTCCCTATTATCGTGCTTGTGGTGATGAGTCGAGCGTCCAAGAACGTTCAATGGGCATCAAAGTCAAGAGGATCCTGAAACAAAAGAAAATAAAAACACACAAGATAAAGCAAAAATGTTAGTGTTTCACCCTGAAAATAATTGCACCACGAACACTTGCTTCTTCCTTGAGTCTCCTGACCTGCTTCACCAAAAACACGTTAGAAAGGACCACTAGGGGATTTCCGGTGAAAACCTCTCCGATGCTTAAGTTAGTTAACCGGGTTTTGTATCGGAATATTTCAAGTTAGAATGCTCAGAATATCATACCTTTTCCAGCCTTGAGGCTGAGATATTTATAACCCTCGTTAGGTGGGGCCTTCCCGAGATCTCGGAAATAGAATCACGCGAATCTTGGGTCGTTACTTAGAGTGGCCTGACCAGGTTACTCCCCTTTGAGGAGACCTGGTCAAGAGGTTTTCCTCACATGAGGTCAGCCAATTGTCTCCTTGAATTCCTGACCTGGTCTTCACAAGACCTTATCCATGAATTCAGATCAGATCGGGATAAGTTTCGTTGAGATATAAGCACATCTCTTGCCTCATTCCTTTTTCATGTGGCCTCGGTTCAGTTCATCCCAACCAGGTCTACCCAAGTTGATCTCGTGACTTGTCACCAGATCAGGTCATATCAATTAGTGTTTTTTTCTTAAGAACTCATTAGAGCGAGTGTTGTCCCGATTGTCATCGAGGTCCATTCCGACTGGGACTCGGTCGCATGAGAGGGAGCGACTTCGGGGAAATGCTCTAAAGTCGGGATGAGAGTTTAGCTTCTGAAAAATTCAATAGTTGTTTTCATGATTTCTATCTATCTTTTCATCGAGAAGCTGAAGCTTCTAGAACATCTTCATTTGGATGTCCCGATTCTCCTTGGAAAACCAATTCCAATCGGGTCTCGGGATCGAATCAGTTTGTGGGGACGTTTGTGGGGCTGCCTCGTCGTGTTCGTCGGTGAGCCGTGATGAGGATCCGCCTTGCCCAGTGTTCTGTGCTCGAGGCGCCTGGCCATGTATCAACGAGAGAGTCAAGGTCACGAGGGGCACAAGACCGTTGTCGGCTGGGTCGTACCCGAAGTGACGGGCGAGGCCAGTGATGTACGGGACGAACGAGAGGCATGGGGTTTTGCTTCCCAGCTTTCTCTCCACGATATTGTGGAGTCCGTTCAAGATCAGAGAATAAAGCTGGGGTCAGCGACCCTTAAGTAGGCATTGAAGCACAAAGAGCTCTGACTTGGTCACGTTTGTGGCCTCCTGCTTGAACAACACCACGTGGGTCAAGATCTTGTAGGCGACATACAAGGCGTCATTGCGAATACTCATACATACCGGGTTCGATTTCCCGGTAGGATCCTTGTGATGTCAGCCCAAAAGAGGTCGTCATTGAATTCGTTATATTGGGGGATCGGGTGGACACCCCCGCTCGGCAATCTAAATATTCTTTCAAAATCTTGCTCGCTCACCCGAATGTCAATGCCGCCCAATCGACACAAGAACGTATTATCGACATACACGTTCAACGTAGAAAAGAATTCGAGCATAAGCTCACGAAAACTGAGTAAATCTATCCGGGCAAATCTAGCGCAACTAAGTCCTTCGATGTACCGAAAGATGTCAGCATGGTGCTCCGACCCTACTTGGGACCGTGCCTCGATGTCGTCGAGGTCAATGACTCGATGGGATGCAAACTCCCAACCGTTGATCATAGTGAAAACTTTCCCCTCCTCCTTGTCGTAAATCAGAAATGGGGCACCATATCTTCCCAAGATATCTTTCCATTTGCCCGCCCGAGACATGGTATAAGGGTATGGGATTTAAAGGGGTTTGAAAAGGATGGGAAATTGAGATTTGGGTTCTTTTAGGACTTTTGTCGAACACGTGGTGTGAGTGTTTCAAAGGGGAAGAATTTGGAGAAATCTCCCAAAGCACCCCAATCTCAACAATCAAAGAATAATGACACCCCAAATGGTTGGTTTGATCGAATTACCTCAGAGTAAAGCTTGAAAAATGGAATTGTAACCGGAATTGTAACCCCTCTTTTGTATAAGTTGGTGAAAATTGAAAAAAAGATGAATATGGTCTTGGTAATTGTAAGGAATTGAGGAAAGTTGGTTTGATGGTCTCCAGAAAATAGTAAGCTTCACCAGATTTTTAAGAGAAATGTAGATTTGTTGTTGGTATAGAAGGAGGAAGAGGAAATAATTGTTGGAGGGGAGTTGGTTTGTGTGTTACTTGTGAGAAAGAGTAAGAATGGTAAGAGGGAGGCATTTTTTTATATGTAAGAGTCGCGGGTCGGTTATGATTGTCTGTGGGTCGGGTCAAAAATCCGAGTTTAAGTGAGCAAATGGGCCGAATCTGGGTTGGCGTCGATGGGTGACGGGCGGAACAATGAGTTCATCAACCACAGTCGTCGATCGACGGAGAGTCGACGGTTTGTATTGAGAGCTTGTCGACCAAGGGCGTCGATCAACAGAGCGTCGATGGTAGGAACATAGACTTCTTCGACCAAGGATGTCGATTGACGAAGCATCAACAGACTGGGCAGAGAACTCGTCGACACGTCGTCGAATGGCCTATCGATCGACGTTGGCCGTCGATCGACGACTGCTTTCCTGCTCATTATTTTTTCTCAAGTGATCAACGTTCTTCGATTCTCGATGTGACTCTCTCCAACTGTACTAACAACAAAGGAAAATAATGAAAACCTTAGCAAAAACAAAAATAAAGGAAGTTTAGAGAGAAAATATACAGAAATCACAAAAGGATATGAAAACTTGGGTTACCTCCCAAGAAGAGCTTATTTAACATCATTAGCTTAACGACTCATACGATCGATGCTATCTGGGATCCAGAAATAGGTGACAATCGTGCAACGCCTTAATGTTCTCCAAGAGAAAGAACAGGTGATTAAGATCACCAAATTGGGCACAATAAGCAAGTTCTGGGAATATGGAACTGCAAACTCCAACTCACTTTGGAGGTCGGAAACGCAAGTAGTCTATCACCAAGAAGAGATCAGAAGCTATTCGCGTGGATTGATGCTCGATCACCGGAAGAACTATAAATCTGTCGAACAAACGGAATGACCCTCAATCAATTCAAGCTCATTTGTTTCTTCGACCACCACCTCAACGCTTTCAAAAACACGAAATTCAACATTCGGGATTAAGAGAGGGCGATCGGGCTCCTTCTCAACTATCTATTCCACCACCTCCATCTCAAGTTCGAACAAAGCTTTTAGGTGGCACAAGAAGAGGCTCGGCCATCTCAACATCTCCCAAATCTGGCACCACTTCATAATCCTCACAGAGATCGATTAAACTCGGATTTTCAACACCCACCGGAAACTCCAAGGCAACACCCCAACACTCTTGTCCAAAACTTCATCCAATAGCACAAGAGGGCTTATGCATTCAACCTAATCCCCAATCTCAACCTCCTTACACACCTCTCCTAAACGAGCGTTCAAGCTCGAATTACCAACATCCAAGGTGGGCTCCACCACATCAAAAATTGATAACTCATCAAAAGTAAGACGTTTCACCTCATCACGGATAACCGAACAAGGATCATTATCAAGTGGGGAATCGGGATGATAGTATATTTGTTGGTTGTGGTCGGGAGGAGGATGCGGGGTATATTCTTCGTAGCTCGAGTAGTAGGGAATTGAGTCGGGAGGGGCATAAGAGTCGTAGCTCGGATAGAAAGAATTAGAGTCGGGCGGAGCATATGAGTTATATTCCATGTAATAAAAAGGTGAGGCGGAGGGAGCGTATGAAGGTTCAAACCCCGGATTATAAGAATTTTCAAGTGGGGCATAAGACTCGTTAAAGTTCATATGATAGGAATTATGTGGTGGGACGTGAGGGTCAAAACCAGGATCGAAATGATCGGGTGGAGCATATGGATTATCGTGGCCCGAATTGTATGAATTCGAAGGTGGAGCCCATTAGTGATTTAGAGGTTCGAATTGGAGGGAGTAGAATGCCCCCAATGAGCCGATCATATACTTCCTCCCACGTTTTCAAGGAATCAGGCTCTAAATTTATCAACCAAGTTCTTGTCCGATCCTTTAACGTGTAGAGAAAGAGTCGCATCTTCACTTCATCCTTCGTAAGTCCCAAAAGTGGGAAAGTTCGGGTGATGGCATCATACTCGCGGATGAACTTCTGCGAATCCTCGCTCAGGAGCCCATGAAAAACCGGGAGTTGCTTGGAGTAGAAATCGTCAAGATCGTACTCCCGCGTCGCAGGGCTCAATGGAATGGTTGGTCGAGGTGCACGAAAAGCATACGGATTCCCATACGATTGAGATGCTCGATAGTTTGACACCCTCTCTCTCTCTCTTTATTAATAGGCTCGTTGAATCTTAGACCTCAAGAGATGTACCTTGAAAACACAACACTCAACACACGAGATTAAACGCACCGGCGGAAAATAACAAAAACAAACAAAAAGAAAAATCACAAATAATCAATAAACACAAACAAAACAAATAAACAAAAACACGAACAAAGATCACGAAGAACAAACATAAAAATCACAACCTTTAGCCTTCTCCGACAACGGCGCCAAATTTTTTTTTCTAACTTTTTAACACTTCCTCTTTATTAAAATAAAAGGCTCGTCCTCAAGAGAATGGAGCGGTTGTAAGTGAAAAGTTGGCTTGAGTCGAATCTCTTGAGGAAGACTAGTCGAAAGTAGTTTTGTGTTTGGTTTCACGGATGAGAAAATAAGAAAAAAGCTAATTTAAACACGCGATCGATTTCGGTTTGAAAAGTTGTGATGTTGAAGAGGATGATTTAAACGAGGAGTAATGAAATCAAAAACCTTGAAAAGATCTATAAAACGGGGGCCTAGGGCTCAAGAATCGTCTTCACGATCAATCGATATTTTATCGAACACTTAATATACGAGTTGGGGTTGTTAATCCCAACTTGTATATTAAACACCCGAAAATCCCAATTGATGGTTCTAAACGATTCTAGGCACTAGACCCGTGAATTTCAACCAATATTCATCAAGCAATCCAATAATAAAAATTCAACGCAAACACAACTACGAACCAAGAACATAACGAATCCAACAAGAAAATTCATAATCAAAGCAAATAAGAAATTCGAATAATAAAAGCGAGAAATTGAAAACTTACTAATTAACGGAGAAGAATAACATCGTTCAAATGAGAATTTAAACCAATGGGAATGAAGCTTTCATCCAAAAACTGAGCAGTGATTAATCAATCTAAGATATACTAAAAACCGAGAAACTAGAATTTGAATCGGGAAAAGGAAGATAAAATGAAAGAAACAAAGAACACTCTTGGTTGTCAACCTTAAGAGGTTCGAAAAGTGGTTCTCGTCCCAGTCGGTCGCGGTCAGTTATTTTCTTCCAGCTGAAGAGAAAATTCATATTTATAGTGTCGGATGAGGAGGGCGTCGTGGTAAAATCATGTGAAAATAATGACCATTGATCGACCGTCGGTGTGCGTCGATCGATGGTGTCTCTGGCATCGACCTCCTTCGATGCTGGCCATCGTTCAACGGTGGTGCATAGCTCTCGGCGTGTCGATCAACGACTGGTGTCGACTCTGCTAGTGGGTGCCCGTCAATGTTGCGTTGATGGGTGGCATCAATCTACGGTGGTTGGAAAATCTCGACACGTTGATCAACAGTGGCTTTCGACGCTGGAAGTATGGTGGTGTCAATGCCGCATCGACGCTGGTCGTCGATCGACAGCAGCTCTGGTCCCTCGTCCGGTTTTCTTCATTCTGAAGCTAAAACAGACAATTAAGTTTAGAACGACAACTTACGAAACAAGAGAGAAAATGTGTTAAACGGGAAAGAAACGAAAGGTTCGTCCACCTTAACACCGAAAAACTTCAAAATACCTAAAATAAACATAAAATGTGGTAAAATAAGTTGGAGATATATAAATACGAAAATATGCTCAATTAATCCAACTTATACCCAAAATTAACAATAAATCTAACTAAAACACCTAGCCAAATATACAAAAATCGTGACAAATACATGCGAGTCAACCACCCCATGCTTTATTGGTTTGTTCGTCCTCGAACAAACGAAAGAATCAAAATCACGTAAGCATGAAAGTAGCTAGATCAAAGAGTCATGTTGTGCATACAATATAGTTTTGCAAATATAAACACTTTTGTCGAAAACTCTTAAGCTAAGCTCGTGTTACCTTTTCACCTTGAAATCAAAAGAATGCGTCCTCACAAAAGGGAAATATATATAATGGTGCACTCATTCGCTCCTGTTTTTCAAAAGGTAAGTGTATATGCTCGGATCAACATAAACATGCATTCAACGACTCGTGAAAATCAAAGACTCGTACATCGCATATATGTGCACATTTAATCAAGGATCGGATTAGGACTTTCTAGGGTTGTAATGTAGGCTCTTTGGTAAGGTATGTCATATATAAAGATGTGTGGCTAAATTGCGAACAAACGCAATCAATAACTCACTCAATCCACATTTTAAGCATAGAGCAAAGCTTGCTCCTCATTCCCCCAAAACAACCATATACCATTATTTTAGCCTTTTATAGGCTAAGGCTATTCCTAACCCCAAGACCCGAATATTTGCCTTTATAAATAGGCTTTATTTTTAACATCTAGATGCTCTTATGAAACTAAGCACCCTTAATTTCCATTTTTTTCTTTTTTTCTCTCTCTCTTTTTTTTTATATTTTTCTTTACTTTTCTTTCTTTTTTTTTTTTTTTATAATAGTATCCACTAATTCCCACCCTACACTTGTCATATCTCATTAACCAATGAAAAATAAAACTCTCATCTCACAAACTTAAACGAAATAAGAGCTACAATTATGCTCATGGCTAACAAAGAGACGGAATAAAGGCTCAAAGGGGCTCATTAGGAATTTATAGTGGTTTTTATTTTTGAATATAGCCGGAATCGGGTTTTATATGTGCCTATCGTCATTTCCAAAACCAAATGTACACATGCAACTTTAGAGACTTTTCAAAACACTTATCGAATCAAAGCATGATGTTGATAAACACACAAGGCTCCTTACTAGGGTTTTATTCAAACTTTTGAAAACAAGGTGATCGAGTTTTAAAAAGCTTCGCAAAATTGCTAACGACTAAGTGTTATTTTAAAATATATATATAAGTAGGTTTTGAAAAATTTTGCACTAAACAAGCTCAAAAGACTCCAACGATAGATCACACAATACATGGTTCCGACAGGCAAGCCAGTACAAACACAAATAAGCATGGGAATAATCTCAACAAACGTCGACATAAACAATTGGTTGATTCGTACGTCGTCACAAAGAAGGACTCAAACAGAACCATTAGACCAAAACGACTACGCATGCATAATACGACTATCCTCCCCCCCACACAAAAGTAAGCAATGTCCGCATTGCTATTATACATATCAATATAAGGAAAAAGGAAAACGTCGAATCAATTATCATGCGAAAAGTTAATCGAATGGTTAAACAAAGACTCAAGCACAAAACACATAACAGAAAAATCAAACAAAATCACTAAAAATGAAAAACGAGAGTTTGGATAGAAAGTGATACAATACTGGGGCTCGGGCCCGCCTAAGTTTCCATGCCGTCTAGAGGGAAAGATGGAACTCTACAAATGGAGCAATGGTTTCAAGTAAGTCTGCTGCCTCCATCCGACCGGTCACTGCACCACTCCGGTCGGACAACATTCCAGTGTGTTTCGTCCGACCGGTCATCTTCTCTTCTCCGGTCGGTCAGCAATCCAGTGTGTTTTGTCCGACCGGTCAATTTCCCTCATCCGATCGGTTGTTCTGGAAAAACATCATTTTCCACACTTTTTCTGCACAACTCAACAAACCATTACCACACCTATCCAACTCATGTTAATCAAGAACAAAAATATGTACAAAATGATTTTTTTTTAAATTAAGCTAGAAAAACGATACCTTGGGTTACCTCCCAAGAAGTGCAATTTTTAACGTCTTTTGCTCGACAACTTACAAAGTGATGTTATCCGAGATCCAGAAATAAATGACGATCGTGCCATGCCTTAGTGTTCTCCAAGAGCAAAAGCGGGCGATGACAACCACCAAGGTGGGCACGATGAGCAAGCTTCGTGATGAGAGAAATAAATACTCCACTCGGCTTTAGAGGTCGAAAACGTGAGTAATCGATGACCAAAAAGAGATCCAAAGTCAGTCGGAGTGTGGGACAATGCTCGGTCACCGGAATAACTAGGAAATCGGTCGAACATAAGGAATGATCATCGACCGTCCCAGACTCCTTCTTGATTGCCTCTTCTACCGCCTCAACGTTAAGATTGATCAAAGCATCGGGTAGAATGCAATGTGGCTCGACAAACACAACCTTTTCCAAGTCCGGTAACACAACTCCAACATCTCCACAAAGATCAAGTAAGTCCGAGTCGCCAACCTCCTCACTCGGAATCTCCATCGGTAACGCCCCTATACTATCACCCAAAACTTCACATTCAATCACAAAGAGGCGATCCCAACCAAATCCTCGATCTCCATCCCCTTACACACCTCTCCCAAACAAGAATCCAAGCTCGAGTTGCCAACATCTACGTTAGGCTCCACCACATCAAAAATTGGCAGCTCATCAAAAGTAAGCTGCTCCTCCTCATTGCAGTTAATCGAGTACGGATCATTATCGAGTGGGACATCGGGGTGATTATAGATTTGGCTTTCCCTCTCTTCCAAAGAAGCCATCATTTGACCCAACATCATCTCCATATTATTCATGAGTTGCTCAGTCGATTGCGCCAAAATCTGATTTGATTGCGTAATTTCATCCCAATGATGATTGGTCTCAGCTTCTAGGTCTTGCTTCCGTGCCAAAAATTGATCGTCTAGTGTATATTCTTTGTGGCTCGGATAGTACGGAATCGAGTCGGGAGGGACATAAGAGTCGTAGCTCGGATAGGAAGAATTAAATTCGGATGGAGCATATGAGTCATATCCCGTGTAATACGGAGGTGAGACATAGGGAGCGTATGGTGGTTCAAAACTCGGATTGTAGTGGTTGGGCGAGGCATTTTGATCATTGAGGCTCACGTTGTAAGAATTTGGAGTTGGGATCCATTCAGATGAGCAGAACGTCTCCATGAACCAATCGTACACATCTTCCCACACTCCCAAGGAATCAGGCTCTGAATGTATAAATAATTTTCTTGCCTGAACCTTCAATGTGTAGAAGAAGAGTCGCACCTTCACTTCATCCCTCGTAAGGCTTAAGAGAGGGAAGGTTCTTGTTATGGCGTCGTACTTCTGGATGAAGTCGAACGGATCCTCACTCGGGAGTCCATGAAATACCGGGAGTTGCTCATAGTAGAACTCATCCGGATCATAGTCTCGCATCGCTTGACTCCATCGAGTGGTTGGATTCCCTTTGGTGGAAGGAAATAGTGGTTTCGGTCTTGTCACTTGTTCGATGCTATTGATGAAATGGGTCGATTCTCCTCTAAGATTTTGTCGACCTTGCATCATCAATAAACAAATCAACGCATCGAGAGGCAAACCAAAAACAGTATACAATTATCGACATGAAAGCCTTAACACGAATAAACATCATTATCACCTTTGCCATTCCACGGCAACGGCGCCAAATTTTGAGCCGAACTTTTGTGTTCCTTTCAAAATTAAATTCCGGTTAAACAATGCGCGTCTACTTTTGAAAGGGTTTTAGTTCACCCGCAAGAGAACGGGGTCACTTGTAGACTGGCAAGTTAACTCGGGTCGATCTCTCGAGGAATGGGAATCGGATTTAACGATGTTTATTATACTAGTATCACAATTCTATCTAAGAACACACGAAAACATGGGGTTTTGGAAATGTTTCATTTCAATAACTTAAAATAAAAGAAAACGAACTCTTCTTATCTCGAGGGAGTCAACCTCTTGATAAGTTATAAGAAAAGCGACTATCGTAATTCAAACAACTATATATAATTCTAACGATTGTAAACAACGACTACGTCCTCTAACGACTAAAAATTGCTAACAATTCTATCACCCTACAGCATACAGATTTATTCCAAATACCAAACGAGATCCATAACAATCTAAGTACTAAAATGCTTCAAGAGATCAATCACAACTAGATTCTCAATCCAAAACAATTGTTCGACCAATATCAATACCCAACACACGATAACAAAACTACGAATACCCAGTATTTTAACAAACATTCAACGAAACATTATCCATCATACTCTCCAGCTATTATAAATAAATCCCAAATCAACTACTACGAAAACAATTCAGAGATACGAGTTCAGAAGTTACTGGTCGTTGAACTATTTTTAACGAGTGAAGAGGATGAACGAGAGCACTTCGAAAGCTGCGTAGAATCCCAGGTTTGTCACGAAACCAGAACCCTAGCCACGAGCGAAGCTGCTACGAACCAAACTTCGATACGGCGTTGCATAAATTTAGACTAGAGGTATGAGAGATGTGTCAAATCTCTCAACCTTTTTGGTGTTCTAAGGTGTCTCTAGCCTCCAAAAGGCCTCCAAGGGTGACTGATACGCAAACCCTAGCTTCCCTGCTGTTTTTAAACACTCTCCAGCCATTTCGTAACTGAAATTCTTCAGAAATCTGCRTTTGTAAYGYTCTTGTCCGACCGGTCAGAAGTCTTGTCCGGTCGGACGGAAGTGTCTGCCCTCTAGTCCGGTCGGACACTGTTCTTGTCCGGTCGGACGGAAGTGTCTGCCAGAATTTCTAACACTGGGTTTGGACACTAGGTAACCCAGTGTGGATGACAGACCCAGTGTCAGCTGTAATATCCCAAATCAGGGCCCAATTTCTTTGAAACTCCACTCGCGGGCCCACATTCGTCCACCTTAACACCGAAAAACTTCAAAATATCTAAAATAAACATAAAATGTGGTAAAATAAGTTGGAGATACATAAATACGAAAATATGCTCAATTAATCCAACTTATACCCAAAATTAACAATAAATCTAACTAAAACACCTAGCCAAATATACAAAAATCGTGGCAAATACATGCGAGTCAACCTACAATAATATTAAAAAGAACAAAAGTGAGAAAAATAATGAACTAAAACCCGTCATAACACGCAAAACAAAATGCAAAAACAAACAAAAAAATACACACAAATATATACAAATCGGAGAGTATCAACTGTAATCTTGTTTAACAAACCAAATGCTACATATATCTTGTTCTTTTCATCCCACGAAACCGTGTATAACACCACAATCCATAAGACTTCAAATTGTACCCAACATTTGAGCAAGAGAAAAAAAAAAGAATCTTGTTATGATCACATTGTCCATATAAATTCAATCCATACGAACAAAATCTCACCAACCATGCATGTTCTAATTTTTATGTCTGAAAAGTATGCTCTTAGGAAAATAAAAAATCACACAAGAGTTTTTCTCAACTGCAGGAGAGTGTTAGCCCTAGTGTGTCAACATTAAGAATGGAATTCTTTGTCAACAAAGTCAATGGATCGAGAGTTCTTAACTCGGTTAATGACAATGTCAAATGCTATAAAAGAAATAAATTTGAGGGATTTATGTCCAAGAGTACAAGAATCTCCACTGTATAGCAACAGTAATCATTTTTCATTTCAAGAGATCGCACTGATCAAGAGATTTGACTTTAGTTAAACTTCATCTAATAATAAGATGACAAAGGACATCCAGCAAATCACAGAGGATAGCAACGAGAGAAACGCATGTTTTTGCAATAAACAACCCACAAATGTATTTCTCAAAGAAAATCTATCCCATTTTAGTTAACACAGTTTGGTCACTACAGCCGCTGGCAGAAGAGAAATATGCAAGTATCTATATGTGTTATGAAAAAAATAGAAAAAAATGCATGATGCACAAAGTATGCTGCAGCTGATGTCAGCATTTCCAGTAACACTGACCTAATCAACAAATAAAGTGAGAGACTTCCTTAATATGGAAGATCTCTCAAAGTCTAATGCTTTGGTGAATATGTCAACAGGCTGGTTTTCTGTCACAATATGCTCAATACTCACAAGATATCTCTAGACCAAATCTTGGATGAAGTGATGTCTAATGTCTATGTGTTTTGTGCGAGAATGTTGGACTAGTTATCTTGAGATATCAATTGCACTTAAATTATCACAAAGTATAGTTAAAACATCACAATATAGACCACACTCATTAATCATTTGACTCACCATGTGTAACTTAGGACATGTACTACTAGGAGCTACAATTATTGATAAAGAAAAAATATACATATGAATCCAAATCTGCCGAATCACTCATGGTATGATCTTCTACATCCTAAATCTTCCCTCTCGTCATCTGGCTTATGTTCTTCATGTAGCATTTAGACCGAATGACTCTATGAAATTACGTCGATACTTCCACATATTATGGGTAACGTAGGAGACGTCTCTATTTTCCCCCGGAGAATCTTTAGAATTCCCACTGCTTAGCTTTCAATAATTTAATTCCTTGCAATACGAACAATGAACAATAAAATATTTTTTAAACCCATTTGGTGAAGAGTAACACCAAAATAACAAGCAACAATCGGAAACAACTTGAACGACTCAACTCTTGTAACATGAGTAAAGGTTTTTTTTATCAAAATTTACACCTTCAAATTGTGAAACATATTGAGTTACTAACCTTGCCTTGATTCGTATTATGTTTTCCATCTTGTCAGTTTTAATAATATGGCCAAAAATTGGATTAGGGACTAAGTTCCACACATCATTCATGGCATATTTGGCATTGTAATGATGCATTTGCAGAGAAGATTCAAGTAAAAGTGGAGATTTGTTGATATTCTTTGAATCTCTCGTTTCGCAATGTTTGTACGGAACCACATAAATATGTATTTTTTTTACGTTTTCTATTTACTACTCTAAAATTCTATTCATTCATAACAACAACAAAGTTCTTGTAAGTATGTTGTGCCAACAATATTGTCGATAGTTCCAACAGGTTCCAGCTTTTTACATGCGGCTTAATGTACCGTGGTGATCGGTCAGTGAATTTGAAGTTTGATTTACAAACCAAATTGATAAATGACTATGTGAAGAGTCACGACGAATAGATGTCTCACATTGAATAGTTGGCATCTATTTATACATTAACGGCAAAGGGCATATATAATAATTGATTAGAAGGCCAGAATTAAATACACCAACAAAAAATGTTCTTATTCTTATGATAAAAAACCAAAAATTTGCTATTTAGTTGTTATTGTTTTATATTTATTGTATCAGAAAGGGCGACAATAGCTGATACGGCACGATACCACGACATGATAAGAAATACGATTACAGAGAAATAGGCACGAAATGACACGAAACACAACACGAAAAATACGAAATTATAAATTAAGTTAGATTTACACTTATTATTACATATATGATCAAATAAGATAGAAAATTAAAAAACACGATAGTGCGACACGAACACGGCACCGTAACCTGATTTGCCACCCCTAATGTAACCTATCTTATATTGAATTAGCAAAACAATGGGAACAAATAACAATTAAAAATAATAATTCACACCGTGTACTTTTGTTTGTTCTCGGTGAATAATATTCATATCCATTTTCAAATAAAATTTTATCACTATATTCGTCTATATATTTTATACATATTACAACATTTGTGACATTAACCATGTTAGTCACATAGACAGATCGAAAATATTGTATTTGTCTTTAACATATTTTTTTATAACTCTGTATTTATCTAGTCACTAAAAACATGAGGTCTTCGTAAGTTTTGGATCCTTTAATTTAAATTTATGAATCACAAAATTCTTATATAATCTCATAGCTTCATTTCTCCTTTTCTACAAACAAATAAACTTTTAATTTTAAAATGGGATTAAATATTATTTGGGTTTTGGGTTTAATTTAGGTTGGTAGTCCAATTATGTTGCTAGGCTTCAGCAGTTGGTTGACATAAGTCTAATCAATTATTGTTCTAAACTAACCAATTAAAAAGTGTTTGTGCTAATTGTGTGCCTAAATTTTATGCCGAGGTGTACACATAACCACCACCATTAAGATAAACCACAGTTAAACAATGGTCTAGAATCTCAACAAGGCCTGCCCCAAGGACAGCTATCCGCTCCCTCACATTGACTACATGGTGGATGCAACCGCTGGACATGAACTGATGAGTTTCATGGACGCCTACTCAGGCTACAATCAAATACTGATGCACCCAGAAGACCAGGAGCACACATCATTCTATTCGGCGAGAGGTCTTTATTGCTACACAATGATGCCTTTTGGCCTGAAGAATGCTGGGGCTACCTATCAACGCTTAGTTAATAAAATGTTTGCTAGTATGATAGGAAAGACTATGGAAGTCTATGTAGACGACATGCTCGTCAAATCCTTGTACTCAACTAACCACGTCGATGATTTGAATAAAATGTTTTCAGTTTTGTGTGTTTACCGAATGATGTTAAACCCAAAGAAATGCTCCTTTGGAGTTAGCTCAGGAAAGTTTTTAGGCTACATGGTAAGTCAAAGAGGCATTGAAGCCAACCCAGATAAAATCTGAGCTATAGCTGAATTACAACCCCCCCAGAAGCATAAAACAAGTACAGAGCTTAACTGGCAAAATGGCCGCTCTAAATCGCTTCATATCTAGGTCCACGGACAAGTGTAAACCTTTCTTCGAAGCAACAAGAACATAACTTTCAAGTGGACCGAGGAATGCCAATCAGCCTTTGAAGAGCTGAAGAAATGCATGACAAGTGTGCCAACCTTACAAAAACCAATCAAGGAAGAGCCGCTGCACCTCTACCTAGCTGTCTCAGTGGCGGCAGTAAGCTCGGCACTCGTCCGAACTGACGAGCACGGACAGCATCCGGTGTATTGCACGAGCCACGCCCTGCATGACGCCGAGCTAAGATACTCGGCCATGGAAAAATTAGCCTTCGCCCTAGTCACTTCCTCACGAAAGTTACGCCCATATTTCTTGGAGCATAGGATTGTGGTACTGACGAGCTTCCCTCTCAAACAGATCATGCACCGCCCTGACACTTCAGGAAGGATGATCAAGTGGGCTGTTGAGCTCGGACAATTCGATATAACGTACGAACCAAGAACAGCCATTAAGGGGCAAGCCCTGGCCGATTTCATAGCTGAATTTAGCGGTCGAACCAATTCCCGCAGAAACTGAACAGTGGTGTATGTACGTGGGCGGGTCGTCAACAACTGGCCGAGCAGGAGCAGGGATAGTGTTAGTAAGTCCTGACAAGAAGCCTTTCTGCTCGGCCGTACGTTTCCAGTTCCCCCTGACCAACAATGAGGCCGAGTACGAAGCTCTTCTTGCCGACCTGGAAGCAGCCGCCTCAATGGGGATCAGGAACCTAAAAATTCAAAGCGACTCCCAACTAGTGGTGAATCAGATCAACGGAGACTATGAAACTAAGGAACCCAGAATGGCATTATATCTTGAACTCACAAAAGCACGCCTAGCCGAGTTTGAAGCTGAGGTCATCCATGTATCACGAAACGATAATGTCCCAGCAGACTCTTTAGCTAAACTAGCATCAAGCCTCGGAGTAGAAGAGCTGGATACAGTGACGGTCAGCCACCATTCAACAGCGGCACTCGATGCCGCCGCCGCTTACTCGGCTAGTCAAGCCGAACAGAACAAAGAAGTTCAGAACCGAAAGGAAAGTTGGATGAAACCATTCATGCTTTACTTAAACGAAGGGGTGCTCCCAGAAGACCGAGCTGAAGCACGGTCAATACGAACAAAGTCAGCTCGTTTCACCATTGTGGATGGGCTGTTGTACAGGAGAGGGTATTCCATTCCCTTACTCCGCTGCTTGAATGAACAGGATGCTGAATATGCGTTGAGAGAAGTACACGAGGGCATCTGTGGAAACCATGCTGGAGGATAATCACTAGCTCACAAACTCATCCGACAAGGGTATTATTGGCCGACTTTGAAAAAAGACGCAATTGAGAAGGTCAGAAAGTGTGAAAAATGCCAAGTGTTTGCACCCCAGATCAACTCTCCTGCTGAAACCCTCAATTCCATATACTCACCATGCCCGTTCGCTAAATGGGGAATAGACCTGATTGGTCCGTTACCGCAGGGCAAAGGAGGAGTGAAATATGCGGTAGTGGCGGTAGATTACTTTACCAAATGGGCAGAAGCCGAACCATTAGCATCTATAACCGACCAGAAGATCATCAATTTTGTTTGGAAATCGATCATATGTAGATTTGGGGTGCCACTCTCAATAGTATCTGACAATGGCAAGCAGTTCGACAGCAAGAGGTTTAAGGCATTTTGTGGAGAGCTGAACATCAAAAACAATTTCTCCACACCATACCATCCTCAATCAAACGGACAAGTCGAAGCGGTTAATAAGATCCTCAAATACACGCTGAAGAAGAAGTTGGAGGATCTGAAAGGTAGCTGGCCGGAAGAACTACCCGGTGTCTTGTGGTCGTACAGAACAACACAACGCTCATCTACTGACGAAACTCCTTTCTCACTAGCCTTCGGATCAGAAGCGGTTATATCGGTTGAGATCGGGACACCCTCCTACCGGGTAGCACACTTTGAGGAAGAGAAAAATGACATGGCCTGCCGAGCTGCACTCGACCTCCTTGAAGAAAGAAGAATGGAGGCCGAACTGAAGAACGCCATTTACAAGCAAAGAAGCGAACGTTACTACAACTCAAAAGTAAAGACCGAAAGCTTCAAAGTTGGTGATCTGGTCCTCAAACGCATTTTCGGACCAAATCAAGGCGCCCTCAAACCAAAATGGGAAGGGCCATTCAAGATATCGAAAGTTCTCCAACATGGGACTTACCGCCTAGAATACTTAGACGGACAGAAATTTGCACACCCTTGGAATGCTGTATACCTCAAAAAATATTATCAATAAAATTTTAGTTCTTGTTAATTATCAAGAGTAAAGACTCACAAAGCAAGGGGCTCCCAAGCCCAAAACCAAACAGAATGATAGACCGACCTCATCAGGACGATCTCATTCATAAAACCCTAGTATTACACTACTTACTATTAGAACAAAAAAAAAATCTGAGCTCAGCGTGCCGAGCTCAAAAAAAAATCCGACACGTACAGAAGAGCAGGACCTCGAAAAATCCGAACTCAACGTGTCGAGCTCAAGAAGGGTCAAAACTCAAAGTTGACCCGACACGTTCAAAGAGCAGGATCCAGAAAAAAATACGAGCTCAACGTGCCGAGCTCAAAAAAGAGTCGAAATTCAAAATTGACTCGACACGTTCGGAAGAGCAGGATCTCGAAAAATCCGAACTCAACATTCCGAGCTCAAAAAGAGTCAAAACTCAAAATCGACTCGACACGCAAAAGAAAATAGATTTTCAAAAAAGGGCCGAGCCCAAATTTTGCCGAACTCAAATTTTGCCGAGCTCGACACCCTAAATTTGAGCTCGAAATTTAAAAAAAAAAAAAGGCAACATGCATGCATGTTTAGATCAGTAAAACCACCAAAAGAGTGCAAGCAAAAATAAGCCAAGTATAGAACGGTAAAGAGAAAAAACCGGACAGAACAAGCCGTTTCGAATTAAGACCAGAAATCATTCATCAAGCATTGAGTTCGGCTGCCCAAAAGTGACAAGCTATAAAAGTACAGAAAATAACACAAACTAGTTCCCGCCGTCCTCATCATCATCATCACCTTCCTGCTCGTCGTCGTGAGCATCCATGTCCTCACCGCCCCCCATGCCATACTCCACCATTTTCTCAGCAATGTGCTTCTCAAACTCAGGAATAGAAGCTCCGTCTTTAAGCATTTGGAGAGCCTCCTGCATGGTAGAGAGATACGAGGCACTCATCATCGGCCCAAGAGTCTCAGTCTTGTACTCTTCGACGCCCACAGCCTTTCCTCGCCCGTAAGTCTCCTCAATCTCCTGGGAACGAGTGCGAACCAGCTCGTCATGCCTCTGGACCAGCTCGGCATGTTGGGTCTTCAAATCATCCAAGTCAGACAAGGTCCGCTGAGTCG
>BMAC01000138.1:1605233-1619573 GCA_014905375.1 Phtheirospermum japonicum
GAAACGGCTTGTTCTGGCCGCCTTTTTCTCTTTATCGTTCTATACTTAGTTTATTTTTGCTTGCACTCTTTTGGTGGTTTTACTGATCTAAACATGCATGCATGTTGCCTTTTTTTTTTTTTAAATTTCGAGCTCAAATTTAGGGTGTCGAGCTCGGCAAAATTTGAGTTCGGCAAAATTTGGGCTCGGCCCTTTTTTGAAAATCTATTTTCGAATTAAGACCAGAAATTGTTCGTCAAGCATTGAGTTTGGCTGCCCAAAAATGACAAGCCATAAAAGTACAGAAAACAACACAAATTAGTTCCCGCCGTCCTAATCATCATCATCACCTTCCTGCTTGTCATCGTCAGCATCCATGTCCTCACCGCCCCCCATGCCATACTCCACCATTTTCTCAGCAATGTGCTTCTCAAACACAGGAATAGAAGCTCCGTCTTTCAGCATTTAGAGAGCCTCCTGCATGGTAGAGAGATACGAGGCACTCATCATCGGCCCAAGAGTCTCAGTCTTGTACTCTTCGACGCCCACAGCCTTTTCTCACCCGTAAGTCTCCTCAATCTCCTGGGAACGAGTGCGAACCAGCTCGACATGCCTCTGGACCAGCTCGGCATGCTGGGTCTTCAAATCATCCAAGTCAGACAAGGTCCACTGAGTCGCCCCCAACGCCGCCTCGACAGACTGCTCAGCCTTCTTAGCCCGAGCCATCCAGGAGTCACGATCAAGAATGAGGTCAGTGCACTGGCTATGGGTTTCCTGAAGAGCATAAAGTTCTCGCTGGAGCCGAGCATGATCCTTTCGAAGTTCAGAGAAATTCTGACGCGCTTACTTCATGGAACCGAAGGCACGACAAAGGTTCATTTCGGCGAACCCGACCTGGCTGTCCCCGTTAAAGCCGGACACCCAGTCATTCAGGCCTGGGTTCCAGCTCTGAGCCATGCTCTCCGAGAACTCGAAAAAAGGGTACCCAGTAGACGACCCCCTAGCAGGGTTCAGGGCGTAACACCCCGAATAATCATACGCGCGAGGAACTGAAGGAGGACGAGAACCTCCATACACAACTTCCTCATGTTCGACCTCGATGGGCTCATGGTGAGAGCTGCCCTCACCGACCTGAGGGGCTGGATGCGACACAGGAGGAGCAGATGGGGCCGATGAGCTGGTTTTCTTCTTCCTCTTGCCACCACCGGCAGCCGCTGGCTTCTTGGCTGGCTTTTTGGTGTTCAACTCCAAGAATTTTGCAGCTCGATCAAGCGTAGAAAGAGGCATGGTTCTGTCAAGGAAAGGGTAGAACACTACAAGAACGAAAATAGAACTCAGTAAAACATGAACAAATACACAACCTAAATATATAACATAACAGAACTGAAAAATGCATCCCAGCCGAGCAGGAACCCTCGAGCTACCGAGCTCGGCTCAAATTTTTGAACCGACATAGGCGCCGACGCCGAAGTGACGAGCAACTCAGGCCGAGCTGAAAATTGTCGGCCAGACGAGCAAGGAATCCCCAAGCTGCCGAGATCGGCTTGGATTTTCAAGTTTGCATGGACGCCGACGCCGAAGCGATGAGCAGCCCATGCCGAACTGACAAATACCGAGCTGAGTAACATCTAGCTGCCGAGCTCGGCTCGGCAGCATCGATCAACACGATAACGCGAACGATAAACTACCGACTCAACATAGATTTCCGAACAGAAAATGTAAAGCGCCAAGCACAGAATATCGAATAAATCACTAAGCACCGGGAACAGTAGGTCCGAGCTGAGAGCGAAGAGGCGAGTCCCTGAGTCCGGCCCTTCGGAGCTTGGCTTTTGTAAGTAATACCTTGTAGTGTCTCTGCTCTGTATCGGAATCCAAAATGGTAATCAAGCGGGCAACAAATTCCTTGCTGGGTTCCTTTACCTTTCGATACGCTAAAAAGACGGAAACAAACAATAAGGATTAGACCGAAATTAAAGGAAAGTATTAGTGCTATACTAACCAAATTTCGCATAAGAGTTGGGGGGAGGGTAGAGCGATCCATCGGGGTTCCGTGTCTGCTAGTCCCCCTCGACATAAAACCAACGGGATTCCCAGTCATGAAGGGAATCAAGGAGCCCGGCCACAAGATTTTTGAAGTGGCCGGACCGAACCGAACCGTAATAAAAGCCGGAGTTAACCCCACCGGCGGACTTGAAGTGGTAGAGCCAACGAAGCTCCTCGGAGGAGGGAGCAGGCCAATTGTTGAGACTAAAAAGCACAAACAAGCCTAGGATTCGAGCCACGGTCAGGGGGTGGAGCTGAAAAATGGGAAGTCCCAAGTCGTTCAGAATACTCGTTAGGAGCCGGGAGAGAGGAAACGAGACACCAAAACGTAAGCTGTCCGAGAATAGAGTGGTGCACGAGAATGGAGGGCGATGAATCTGCTCGGCATCGTAAGGAAGGAATAGGTGAACCAACCCGGGCACCCCACACTCGCTTCGGTACACGACCAAGTTGTTTTCGACCAGCTCACTCTGCTCCACGGCAATCTTGAGCATTCGGTCGTCCCACTCGCGGGGGGGAGGTCTCTTCCAATGACCGACTGGGGAGCACTCGCCTGGCTGGTCCGACCAGAAGGCGAGGGTCTCGGGAGATACCGGTCTTGCCGTAGCCTTAGGCTTTCGAGTCTTTTTGTCCCCTGGTGCTCGTCGAGTCTCATCTTCGCCCGAGCCAGAGAGGTCGTCTAGGGGCTCCAGATCGGCCAGACCAACCCCAAAGTCCTCACTGACAGCACCGGTTCGATCTGGACTCAAACTCGGCATCCGAGCTGATATACCGGTCGAGTCCCCGCTGGGATAGTTGTTCACACCGCATTGTGGTTCTGGAAAAGGCCCACTCCGAGGCCCAAAAGAGCAACCCTTCCCGAACTGACCACCAGGCCCGAAGGATTGGGAATGTCCGAACTGAGAATTGCCACCAAAGTCTTCATTTGCGAATTGTTCGAAGGCGAAGGGTCTCCCTTGGCCGAAAATCTCCCCGGTGCCAAAACTACCGTATTGATCGAATCCGGACCCGGGATATGAACCCGATGGAAAGATAGGTTGATCGTCGTCCTGACCGTCCCTCTCATACCCTCGGGAACTATCCGGGGAATAACCCGGGCTGTAAGACATGAGAAGGCTTAAGGAAAGAAAAGAGAGAAGAGAATTACCTTAGACAATCAAAAAATCGAGAGAGACTGGAAAAAGCGAAGGGAAGTGAACCAAACAGGGAGTCACAAAGCTAGAACACAAATAAATTTCCTTCAAAAAAAAAAAGAGAGGGTGTATTTCGAAAGAAGAGGAGGAAGTAGAAGATAAAGAGCTTTGCAAAATGAAAATGAAAGGGAAAGGAAGAGAAGGGGCTGGCAGAAGAAGGAAAAGAGAGGATCATGTGACACTACATTCCAAGACATAAAAAGACAAGAAGCCTGCAAAAGCTTACAAAGGTACCTGAAAAAAGCTTACGTCGCGGACCACGAGATGGTCAAACCGCAGGCGGGGCCAGGTTGAAGGGACAAGGCATCCCCGTGTACGGTTCAGCTCGGTCCTCACGAGCGACCAAGAATTCAATGAGCCCGAACTCGACCACACGTGTTCGACTCCATGCTCAGGGGCTTGTTGATGGTCGGTATTCCCCGAAGGAGGATCCGAGATGAACGAATTAGACTGACCCGGAAAAGTGGCTAGGTGCCGAAGACACCGAACAGGGCTTTCACCGATCTCAAGGCCTGCTGCCGGGCTGAATGCGCATTGCGCGCGGGGGGAGGGACGAGGATGCCTGCGCAATGATGCCGAGCCGAGCTCAAGGCATGCTGACCGAGCTGAAAGCGTAATGCACAGGGCTCGGCGAGAAGGGCCGAGCAGACCAACACTTGCCGAGCGCCCATGCCGAGAAGTGTCGAGCATCCCCGCCTAGAGGAGACGAGCAGCACCTTGCCAAGCTGCCGAGCTCGGTGCCTTGCCGAGCAGAGTGAGCAACGCACGGGCACTGCCGAGGACACCCGCGTGGGAGCACCAGGCCGAGTTCGAGGTCGGCTGCTGAGCAGAAAAGCTCGGCTCCCAGCCGAACACTCTTGCTGGAGGCGCCGGGCAGGACACGCCGAACACCTTGAGCTCGGCACTCTGCCGAGCAGAAACTTGCCAGGAGGAGACCGAAGACCCGAACCTCGAGTCAAATGCTCTGGCCAGGGAGAGCCGACCTGAGAAGTGTCGAGGAGGGTGGATTCTTCCGAGAGACCCGATCGATTCGAAAAATATCTGAGGTCGTCAATTAGTCGGTGGAAAATATCTGAGGGCGGTATTGAAACGATGGATACAAGAGCAGAGGTTTTTAGAGGGCCAATAGGAGAGTGTCAGGTGTCTAATTAGGGTTTCAATGGAAAATTATAAATAGCCTCTCCAAGAGAGAGAGAAGGATCCCCAATTTTTTAGAGAGAGAAACATAGAGAGCTTTAGAGAGAGAAAGCTTGTAATCTGAGTTAAAGCACTTGTAAAAGGATCCGGCCAAGGCCAATCCGAACTAAATTTTTGGGAATAAAAGTTAAGCACTTTTTCCTACTCATTTTCCACTGTCTGATTGTTGTTCTCCTTGTTAATTTTTAGCTTTATATTTGGTTGTGTTACTCTTAACATAAACATCTAGCACACCATCTAGATGTAGACAGTGTGCTAGACATTGTCTACATCATTTTTTCTTACCACATAAGAATTTTAAGCTCATGTGCCAAAAAATATACTCCGATCGACATCCCATTGGAGATGCTCTTATATATAAAGCGTGTGAGACTAACAGATAATCAAACGAATCATTGGACGGACATATGTCAAGCTTAAATATGAGAGATTGACATTTATAGAGTAACTGTATTTTCATTCAGTGAATAAGAGTGATGTAGCAACAAATTAAGTGAGTAAATCTTGAAAAGTATTAGAAATGTATCGGCCTAAAAAACAAACAAACTATTGATGAAATATTATTTAGTGTACAATTAACATTTAATAGAAAATTAATGAACCTCCGTTTTGAAAATATGAAGTTTCCGGCTTGTTTGGGTTAGGACTCAAAATTCTGGATTCGTGATTCAAAATAACGAATACTCGTTTGTTTTAAAATTCAAAAATCAAATACTCAAACAACAATATCTTACAACTATATAATTAAATATTACTAAACACACTATAATAATACACATCATCCAATTTTATTTGACATCAAATACAATATAATAATACATTATCATCCATTTTTCACATATGATTTGACATCTACAGTAAAAGTAAAGGATTCTGAATCCTATAACAAACAAGAATTCTTACTATTCACAAAATTTTGAATACCCCAAATTTCTAAATATCAGAATTCATAATTTCAACGAATGCCAATACGAACAGGCCCTTCGTGACCAGGATTCATAGTATAAGAACTCCCCCTGCTAGATACAATGAGTTTGTAGTACATCAATCTAATGAGAATGTTTTTATTAGACAGTCATACTTTTAGAAAAATGCACAATTTTTTATCAACACAAACTTTCTTTAAGCTTAGACTGATGTACATTTTTGTTTATTTATTTTATGGTCATGGAAGAAAAATAAAAGAGGAAATTATATATATATATGGGTGTGTGTACATGGTATACACTTCAATGTGATGGTCACACGAGTCCTTTACCGTGTGATGGAACCCGAACCGTCCCAAACCTGAATCAGACCTAGACAATATGAGTTTTATATAAAGGGGGGGAGGGGGGGAGGAGGAACTCAAACCATCAGTTACTTCCTCGCCCCATCTCTCTACCCGATTCAGCCAACTTTAGCCACTCAGACCCTTTGACCAAAAATCAACTAAATTCGCAACAATCCTTGTGCCGTGCCTCGCCTCGTAGAAGAGCTATAGAGTTCCGACCAAGTTCATAGTTTACTGTCGTTCAAAGTTATCTCTCTTGATCTATTTACCTATTTCCCACTTTTCTTTCTTCAAATACAATAGAGAGAAAAATGCAGCGACACCACTATTTTGCCGCCATCTGAAATCGGACTTCTAACGATCTCAACCTCTTGCACAATTCTCAAAGGCGCATCATAATAACGATCTCAACCTCTTGCACAATCTCTCTTGCCGCATTTGATGGATTTTTTAGGGCTTTTGAGTTAGCAATTTTAATGGTACTTTTGATAGATGCTATGATAATTTCTGCTTCTTTATGTTTTCCTGGTTTTCTTTATTTTTATATATATATATATATATATATATATATATATATATATATATATATATATATTATTCATTGAATTATGTTCTTTCAGAAATACAAAAAACTTGGAATTTTAAATTTTCAATATAAGTTTGTGTATGTGTTTTGCGAATTATTTTTATGATTTGATATATTAGTATATTGGTCTCCAACTAGTCCAATGTCTAGGTTTATATGTTAGTCTCCAAGTGTTGGGATGTTTATATTGGTGTCAAAATTCATCGTTATGTTCTTGTTTATTCTAGTCGTCAATAGGTTTATCTAAATTCTTGTATTTTGGTCAGTAGATTTTATATTTATCTTTTCATGTGCGTATGTGTGTTTTAGATGGGACAGGAGTAGGTCGTCTGGAAAAGGAAGCATGAAAGCTAGTGAAAGATCAGCCAGAGAAGGATGGAAAAAATAAACTTCAAGAAACTGAGCCCGTGAATGATCAATCGGAGAAGAAACTGTAAAAAAAAAGTGACGATTCAAGTAACTTCAAAAGAAACTGAATATGCGATCCAAGAAACTAAGTTGGTGAAGAAAAAAGATTTACCGGAGAAGGGTGCAAAAAGAAAACTTAAAAAAAAAGTGACGATTCAAGAAATTGTAAAACAAACTAAACCTGCAATCCAAAAAACTGATCTTGTGAAGAATCATAATCAACCGGAGAAGGTGCAAAAAGTAAGCTGCAAAGAAAAGTGACGGTTCAAGAAACTGCCAAAGAAGCCTAACCTGCAAACCAAGTAATTAAGCCAGTGAAGAAGGGTGTGAAAAAAAAAACGACGGTTCAAGAAATTGCAAAAGAAGTCGAACCTACAAGCTAAGAAACTCCGGTTGTGGTGGAAGTTAAGAAATTTGTAAAAAAAAAAAGATTATTCCAGCAAGTATTAATGTCGGGAAGAAGTTGAAGGTGTAAACTACAACAACGAAGGACCAAACTATACCAACGACAAGCTAAACCTGCAAATGAAGAAACTCCAGCTGTAAACGGAGTTAAAAAAACCATAAAAAACAAATTAAAGGCGGAAACTGGAGATGATGAGAGGTTGTTATTTTTATGAACCTATTATTGTTTCTTATAGAGTTGTTTATAGCAATTTTCAGATATAAATGTCCATTTGTTTTTCTGCAAAAGTTTGCATCCATAAGTAGACCTAAATTCTTGGTCAATGTTGTATGTGCAATGTCAGTTGAACAAAAAGAAGACATCAAGAAAATTAGATTTACGGGCATATTAAAGATGAAAGTGATACAACTGCCTACCGAGATGTTGGGTGGTTGGTTAGTAGGTTTAATGGAATGAGTCGAATGTTGAACATTGATGCTAACAAGAAGTTCGTAATAACTGCTGATTACATTTATGATATCTTTATTCTTCCTAGGAATAGCGGGCATGGAGTGGTACTTTGCAAAACAAAAGAGGATGCCAAGATTGTGAAGGATTTACGATGAGGTGTGGGATTGGTGAAGTCTGTTCTATTACACCTTTAAAACTATTGCTCTTGTATAAATTTGAAGAAGGTGGGGATGACTTCATAAGGTTGTTTATGTTGGTGAGCTTATCGAGTTTTCTTGTACTGACTGCAAATGGGAAAGTTGGTTTTTAATGTTTTGAAATCGTTGGTTGACGTGGAGTCAGTTCCAAAGCTCGACTGGTGTTCCTTCATTTTGGATAAACTTTGTAGGTCGGTAATCAAGTTCAATAAAAATAGTGTAACACACGTAATCGGGTGCATATTGGTTCTGCAAATTGTTTATTTACATAGGTTGAAATGGAAGGGAAAAGTTGAACCATCGTCTGTGTCTCACATTTAACATAAGACTACTGAAAGCATCTGAATGAGAGTGAAAGAAGAGAGATGAGATGGAGAGTTCAGACATGGATAGTGGGTGGACATTCACACAATTTCATGATATTGAGGAAAAACCACGCAACAAGGAAAAAAGCGATGATGAAATCATTGAGAAAGATGAAACGACCAGCGTTTCATACAATTCGAATTATCGTCGGGTCTACATTCAAATAAAGAAATTCAGAAAAATGCAAAAAGATGTGAGTTTTTATTTTTATAATAGTTTGTCACTTTTTCTAGATTTATTGTCATTTTTTGTGTCATAAAGTGTCACTTATGCATTTCAAATTATAATCATCATTTTTTCACTTTTCTTTTTTTTTTTCCTTTCCAGCATGTGTAAGAGATCTCCCTCTTTCTTAAAAGAGACATGTTTATCGTTCCTGGACACTACATGGAAATATTGATAAATATGAAGGAAAATTGTTGGAGCTACCTCAACTTATATCCTCACAGCTCCCGATCTCATCCTCATAACCCCCAGTTTTATCTTCGCAGACCCTAATCTCATCCTCACAGTCACCGGTTTTATCCTCACAGCCCCCAGTTTTATCTTCACAGCCACCGATTTCATCTTTGAAGCCCTCAATTTTATCTTCACAGCCCCTAGCTCCATTTTCATCTCAGTTTGAGAAGATCAATGCTATTGAAGAATTCCTACGGGCGACCGGGAAGTTTTGGGTTTATGAAACTGTCCTACAAAATTCTTTGATGATGAGATAAAAAAAATTCATTTTTATGAGGAAGTTAAACGAGTATATCCACACTTTCTACCTTTTACCACTGGAGCTTCGAACACCAAAGTGTAAAGATAAGAATGATGGTGATGATGTAACTGGGGGACTGGATGCAACAAAGAAGTCGATTAGTATTAGATAACACAATCAATCTGGTGAAGTATATGACCCTTTGTCATATGAAGTTTGCACAGGCGGTGAGAAGATTGGTTATCTTTCCAGCATTATGTCCCAAAATAAGAGATTGGTGGTGGATATGGACGTATGGGACAAGCAAGTCCTTTATTTTTGCTTGTTCGATGGAGAGACATTTTATGATGAAACATAAGTTACTTTTTACCATATTAGCAGCGTTACTATATTATTTAAAATTATTTCATTGTTTGTCTACTTTGCTCTTTTTTTACTGTCATTTTTAAAAGTGACACTTTGGGATGCAAAAGTGACTGTAATAATGGGAAAAGTGTTGGGTTTTTTAAACTTTTGTTTTTGAAATTTTCAGTGATATCCTCTTTATGAATGATGGTCATACTATTTCATAGAAAAAGATGATATCGGTGAATCAGAAACAGTGGGTTTTACTAACATCATTAACGCATGGGTGTTGGTTCTAAGCCAAGAACAAGATGTTGATTGTAGTTGCAAACGGATATTCTTGGATACCACACACGTTATAAGTTTTACATATTGGTGATTTAAATACTTTTATGAATAATTAGTTTGTATATTAATAGTTTTTAATTTACTTTTCGGTAAAAGTATTATCTCTCCAATATATTGCAAGGGGTGGGTGAGGCTGATGCGCATAAAATAGCTATGAGATCAAGTTGAGTTAGGAGGCATTTATTAGAGATGTTGGAAATGATGTAAGCACATTTGAAATGATTAGTGATTTTTAATAGTTCTCTTGAGTATTATTTGGTGAAGTACTTTTTTTAATGAATGTATTATTTTTAAGTTATAAAGTAACAAAGTTTTACTAATTTGTGGGTTTTTGTGCCACTGGGATAACTATTTCTTTTGCACTGTGGTGAACTTTCATGATTGCAAAATTCAATTCTTAGATAACAGGATGCATTTTGATGCCAATTAATATGTTCAAGCTATCGAAATTATAGTACGCAAGTAATCTGCTTTAGTTGTTACTTTTGCACTAAAAAGTGTAATATGTTAATAAATAAGTGACACTTTCACACATTATACTGTACTCCAATCATTAACCTATTTATATCACTTATTTAGTTAAAATTCTCACTTTACACTATAAAGTGTCACTTTATATCATTTTTAGTATGCTTTTGTGGTCAGCTTATTTTTAATTCTTTTTACTTTTATGTTATGTAGCACATGCAAATGGCTATATTTCTCCAAGAAAATAATCACCTTAAAGGAAAGCTTGTGTGTGACTATAGAGTTTGTGAATTTCCCATGATAATCGTCACTAGAAGCAAGCAATTGCGGTGTGTTATTGATGCACCACATAGATCATTTCAGAAGTGAACCTTGTGCTAGCCCTGACGATTTGTCAAAGGTATTACTTCTTTTATTTTTCTATTTTTTTTAATCTGAATGTGTTGAATATTATAAAACTTGCTGAATTATTCATTGTATGTTTGTCTTCTGAAGGCTTTGGTACGTAGTGTTTTGAGAACCAAGATATGTCTCAGGGTATTTTTGAGTGATCTTAATGTGGTGAGATCGGTTGTTTTGATGAATATTCTAGATTTTTGCTTGAAGAATGATGCTTTGAAGAAGGCGGTCAAAGAAAAGAAAAGGGTTGATGCTGAGCTGAAGAATAATAAGAAATCCAAAAGGTAGTGTTAGATTTTCGAAGGATTTTGTTGTGTTTTTGATGTGAAAAATATGTTTATATATATATTATTTTTTTTTATTTTTTTATGTGAGAAATGGTGTGTTGCAGGGGCGGATTTACCTTGTTGTTTGAGGGGGACATGGCCCCCCCAAGAAAACTCAAAAAATCATAATTATATTTATGATTTTTTGTTATTTGTACTTATATAAAAATTTGCTTCCACTAACTTACAAGTTTGTAAATTGGTCTAGTGGTTTACGTATATAGTTTCTTCTTAAATGGTCTGTGGTTCAACTCTTCCTCGTGCCCATTTTTCTGTCTTTTTCTGTCTTTTTATCTCTTTTTTTTCTATTTTTTTCTTATTTTTATATTTATATTTTTTAATTAAGTTTAAAATCAACAATAGAATTAAAAACTCAACCCCTCTCTCTTTATTTTTATTTCTTTTTATTTTTTTGTATTTTTTAATTCTTTTTTTTTGTTCTTTTCTTTCCTCTATCTCGGTAATTAACTTTAAACGCAACAATATAGAATTAAAAAAAATATTATATCTTTCTCTCTTTTTTCCTCACTTTTTCTTTTTTCTTCCTATTGTTACTAATTAATGGTATCAACTTAGGAATTTTTCTATAGAACCAGATAGGGCTCCATTACGGAGCCCTATATAACACATGGCATTCATCCCACCGTGCATTTATAAAAAAATGAAGGAAAAATAAAAAGAAAAAATAATTAAGGGCTCAGATGAATGTCATGTCATTTATAAGGCTCCATAATGGTATTTGAACTAAAACTAACAAAATTGGGATTCGAATTAAGAAAAACTGAGGATGAGATTTGCTACATTAAATTGCGTCAATCGACATTATATTTATGGCGGATGTGCGGCCGAGGCGTGAGGAATATTGCATATTTATTTTCTTTCTAGGGCTAGGGGTGGGTCTGGGAGAGAGAAATAACAAGAAGAAACGATAGGCAATACATTCATGGTGTACGCGCGGCTGTGGCACGGAGGCCAGAGGCGCAAGCAGGTGGAAATTTCTTCTTATAGGGCATGGCGGGGAGAGAGAATTTACAGACAGAGGAGATGATAGAAAATTTAGTAGACAGGGGAATGAGATACAAAATTGAAGAAAATCATGTTTTGTCACTTATATATAAAACCCAAATTATCTGCACGATTTCGGGTACCATACGATTTTGGACTCCTTCACATAGTAGATGATTTATGTGATTAGAGGTGTAGAGACTGTTATTACCGACCATTTTTTTAATCGGAGGTTATAAATCGTTGGTTAAAATAACCGACCAAACCTAAACCGTAACCGAGCCAATGGTAAACCGACTATAATTACAGTTAGGTCGGTTAATCGAATCATCGATTAACCAAAAAAATGGCAATTTGTTTTGTGTTTTTTAAACGGGTTAAAAAACTTACATAAAATTCGAATAATTGAGATAAATAAATGGGAAACTTAAATAAAAATAGAATGAAATAAATAGATGAATAATTGAATTTTTGAAGTAAAAATTAAAAAAATAAAAATAAAAAGGACTTGATTTTAATTCTAATATTAGAAATTAAAATTTAAAATTTAAATATTATAATTAACTTTCCTACGTATCCTCGTAGAGGAATCAAAGTCCATGTAGTTTGATTTTTATTTTTTTTTTGAAAAAAAATGAGTTTAAACAAAAGGACTTGATTTTAATTCTAATATTAGAAATTAAAATTAAAAATTTGAACTTTTAATATTGGGATTAACTTGCCTATGTATCCTCGTAAAGGAATCAAAGTCCACGTAGTTCTTATACTTACCTTACTTACATACGTTATGTGGATAGTGGAGGAGGCTCGTCTTCGTTCATTCATTGTTGTCGTTGCTTCCCGACGTGGTATCGTAATGGTTGCTCTCTTCACCTTCATCTAATTGCAGTTCTTATTCTCGTTTTTCAACTTTGACCCAATCATTCATTAACATTTGATTTTCAAGATTTTCGAGCAATAAGTTAGACCACCAATCATCTAACAAGCCTCCCATGCTAAAGCCATGTTCAACAAAAACTGTTGAAACGTGAACGGCGAGAACCTCCTTGGCAATCCTAGAGAGTGTAAGAAAAATAGTGGCCACTTTCGACCAAAACTGCACAAGATCGTTAGCACCATCAGACTTTTTCGGGATACTTCTCGATTCAAAAGCCCCTAAATAACTTTCTAATTTTATTGTTCGATTAGCACTAACCCTTTTTCATTTTTGCTTATTATCCTCAATCAACCTCGTATATGGGGTTAGAGCTTGTCGAGGGTCGTTGAACAATGATCTTACATTAGAAGTGGTGGGAGAAGGGGAAGGGGAAGATTACACATTAACATCACTGGGAGATTGGTTGTATTCATGAAAAATATGTAATAAAGACTGTTTTGCTTGGTGAACACAAGTTGAGAGGCTAGGAATTTTAATATTCAAGTTTTGTATAAAAGGTCTTAATGCTTCATAATAAATTGTATGTAAAGTTTCTAAATCTTTGACGCGATAATCCGGGTCTAAAACTTTTTCTATCAAAAAAAAATATTGGGAATGTAAAGAAAATATTTGACTCATTTACTCAACATACTAACAATACATTCACCAAATTCAAGCGAATCGAGTAATAAATTACTAATAAGTACAATTTGAATACATTGATCAAGAAGTAGTGTGGAGGTAGGATAATAAACACCGGATAAAGTCACGGTAGCGTCGTTAAAAGTTTTTAAAAAGGATATCATATTATAACAATCATCTCACACATTGGAAAATAAAATAAAATTGACATCTTGATTAGCAACAAATGCACATAGTTTTCTCTATATTTAAAAGAATCATTAAGCAATTTATAAGTCGAGTTCCAAATATTTGACACATCAATTGAATTTTTTTTGGATGCAAACCATTATTTCAGCAATATTTTTGCCATTTTTTTTGCAACCGAATCATGTTTTGCAATATGAAATACCGCACTCCTAATCGGAGCAATTTTATATTTAAAAGTAGTTAAATCATCTTGAACACATAAATTCAAAATATGACAAATGCATCTAACATGAAAAATTTTACCTCCAATAGAATGTTGATAAATAGTTTTTAGCAAATCTAAACTAGTCGTATTAGCGGCGGCATTATCAAATGAAATTTAAAATTTTTTGTTACCTAAATTATACTCGGATAAAATAGTCGATATTTTGATCGAAATATTCACCGCGGTATGTGAACTATTAAACTCACTATATGCAATAAAATATTTTTGCAAAGTCCAAGAATTATCAACCTAATGGCATGTAATTCCCATATAATTATTATTACGATGGGACCGTCCAAATATCCGAACATATAGAGACACTAGAGAAAAACTATCAAATATGGAAATCAAATTCAACTTATACTCACCAACTATTTTTTCATTATCACGAGTAACTTTATTTCGTGAAATTCTAATGCTATATGAATTAAATGCACCTTTAGTATAATCTTCATAATAACTATTATGTGCATGATTAAAAGGAAGACCCATAACGGAAACAAATCTTGCAAGAGATTTTCTATGAGATGTGTATAAGAGACAGGCTCAGCCTTCTTAGCCCGAGCCATCCAGGAGTCACGATCAAGAATGAGGTCAGTGCACTGGCTATGGGTTTCCTGAAGAGCATAAAGTTCTCGC